>VUQI01061656.1:7401-32025 GCA_015106735.1 Paratilapia polleni
AAAAAAAACAATTTCTTTTTTTTTTTTTTAAGAACAAAAAAAAAAAAAAAAAAAAAAAAAAAAGCAAGATGGTTACAAGCTTATGATTTAGGTGAGATGCACCAACATCTGCCAGCATTCTTGTACTGTATACGCTGTAGTATGGTCTCAGTGCTTTAGTGACTTGAGTTGGTTCAGATGAGACAATAGAGACTTGAGACTTGAGTGATTCTGCGGCCACTGAGCTTTGAAGTCTGCATCGGTTATCCTAAAACAGTTGGGCTGTGGAGTTAGGTTTGAGAGTGGAACCTTAAATGAGCTATCCCCCCCCCATGCCCCTCAAAGAGTACGCTGACTTCAGGATGTGTGATGGTGTGAATAATCTCCTCTTCTGGTTGGTTGATATCCTTGAAGCAGGATTTTAGCTTTGGAGCTTCCTCTGTTGAATGTTTAAGCCTGCTGCTACTGCACCGTGTTTATAACTGGGGATGGGAATCATCATACAGTCAGTCAAAGTGCTGGAGGGTTCACTAGTTGACATTAAATACTAGACACACATGCCGAGTTGACTGAGCAGACACCAGTCTCTGTTGGTGATTCTTCACAAAGTCAAAATATGCAACTTGTATACTCATTGTGGTTAAACTTGTCATGCATTGTATGCGTTGTGTTTCTGGCATTAGTAAATTTTAGCTTAGTCTGTTACATAAGTTAATATTAATTGGCAGTTAATTCATTTAAATATTCCCATCCCTCCATATAACAGCAGTGTATTTAAGTTGTGCTATGCTATTTTTAGATTTCTTTACACTGTGCTATGAGCTTAGCATTTAGATGATGATAAACAGAAAAAAAAAACAGCTATACAGTCAGTACAGGTTTTGTGTGCTAGGACATTTCAAGCTTTCAAGCTGACCGTTTTTGCTGGTGGTTGGGTGTTTTGTTTGTTTTGGGGTTTTTTTTAGTTTTTGTTCTAAGGTATGTGTGAAAGGTTTTATGCACATGTATATGGAATCTGTCTGCAGCTACGCCTTTTGATCGGCAGATACTGTAGCTTTGGCTGTGACTTGCTGAGCGCTGTTAAATAAATTAGTTGCGTAAAATAATGAAAGGGTGCAGGAAAGGGAGCCAGGCTGGAGGGGTAATGAACTAGCTTATTGGCCTGATGCTCTTTCAATACGGCCCAGCCTCCTTCCTTCCTGTACTTTGACCCATCTCCACTGCTTTTTTTAAAAACTTAATATAGCGTTTTCACTCACCCACGTGGGCTTCCGGGCTTTGCATCGGAATGGACTTGGACTGTTTGAAAAGGATGTGAAGCTTATCGTGGGACAAGCGTCGGAGAGCTATGGAGAAGGGATGGAGTGGCGTGTGTCCCTCTTTGCTTACTTTACTTGACGGCTGAGCTGCGGCGATCTGCGGTCTCCACCGGGGTCCGCAGAATTGCGCCGCACCGCCCACAAATGTTTGTCGTTGCAACCTTGTGCACTCGAGGCAGACGCATGCTGTGACCTTTTGACTGTGTAACAGTATTGTTGTCGCCATCTTTGTTACATTTTGAAATAACTTGCTTTTTGAGAATAAAGACATTGATTAAATATGCTTTTTTTCGCAAGCAGTGACTGAAGAATTGATCATCATGTATAAACTGGACATCAGGGCAGCATTTATACCACCCCTCCTGGTGCCAAGGCCCATCCTGTTTTGATCAGTGAGTGTGCTATGCAGCCTCTAATCCTCCACCACCACCTTCACTGGTTTATTTATCACTGCCAAGCTATTTGCAGCCGTTTTAAATGCAGGGCCACTCAGTCCCCAGTGCTTGTCTGTCATGTCATATGTTGTGATTATTGTGCGTCTCACTGAAAGAGTGTGTGACGCATACTAAAGAGGGCCCCTAATAGGAATGGAATGACAGCAGGTGTGGAGAGGGGATGACTGGTCACAGGACAGAGGAGTGGATCAATATGTGGATCCCTCTGGGTGCTCAAGCTGTGCATTGGTGCTTTTTATAGGGTCCCAAAGCCTGAAAAGATCTGTTTTGGTTTCTAAGACACAGGGAAATACATAGATGAGTGAAATTAAGATAAGGAATGATTTAAGAGGGCTAGCCTAGCCTAGTCCTGGACCTGCTCTTCTTTAGTTGGATTTGGTTTGGTGTTTTTGCCACCCGGTGTTAACTATACGGCTAAAAGTGGATATTTTGAAAAAGCCGTTTTTTTAGATATGAGGGAGAAACTGTGGTTCTAACTGTAGAGAAACAGTGCATAGCCCACTAAAATGTCTAGGTGTGGTTAGCAGGGGACACCTCTGAGCAGGATCTGGTTACATTAACTTGATAGGAAGGATCGGCTGAATAGGATTTCTCTGCTGAAGGAGGAGGTGGTTGTTAGAGGTTGGAGGGATTGTGAAGAGTAGGTCGGAGAGCTGAGGAGGGAGGAAAAGAAGGGCAGGGACTTAAAGAACTTGGATCAGGTGTTCAGTTGTTGATCAAGAAGAAAAACAGAAAAACCTATTTTCCAGTAGATCTAGAATCTTCCTTAATTGTTTACTCTTCACTTTAAAAACTCTTCACACAGTTTCTTTGTCTCGTTTCTTGTATCCATCTTTTCCAACTATGCTATTCATCTTTTGTTTATTACAAAGTATTAAACAAATACGAGAGCTGTAAAATCCGAATGGAAGAATCTGTCACTCTTGTTATTAATTTTTCTCTCTCTCTTGTGTCTGTTCTTTGTCCTGTTTGTATCTTACTCCATCGTACACGTGGAGCTGATTGACTATTGTGTGTTTTGGGGATTGAAAGAAGAAAAAAAAATATATGAATAATTTTTTTCAGTCATTAATTCTGAATCTTGTTTCTGTTTGTTGTATCATGTCTTGAGTAAAGGTTTTAATACTGTATGTGAAGTGTTTCTCTTCATTTAAAAAAATTTGAATTGCAGATATTGCAAGATGATGAAAATTACCAGAGTGCCCTCAGTGTCTTTAAGGTCCACATAAAACACCCACTGACTGCAGATGCAATGGACCGTGCCACCTCGGCTCCTACTGCCTCCAGAAATGATATCCTCCTCAGTCCAGCAGGACCCCAGGGCCCCGGGTGACCACTGGCACCGCACTCCCATCTTTCCACCTCTAGAGGGAGCACTGACCTTTTGTCGTGTCCAATTTTCAGCAACCATAGTCTGCCGTCTCCACCTATCTCCTCCCTCCTTGGAGAAATTGCTTTGCAGTTGTTTCCCTGCCTACTTTACACACCTCGGCCAATAAGGAGGCAGCAGAGCTAAGATCAGAGCATACTTTCTAGAAACATTTCACCCTACACTGGTGGCTCTGTTCCCTCTGCCACATATTTAAATGTTAAGAAAAATGTGGGTATGAGTTTGTGTCTCTTAGCCATGTAGCTAGGGAATGATCTTTCACTCTCCTCCCACATCTTTTTTCTCTCTCCTCCCTTATCTGACAGTGCATCAAGAGTATCTCCTTCTCCTCCTGACTTACAGAAGCTTTAGCTCACTATTCAAACCCTGTAGTGATGCGTAGTTACTGTATAAGTCTGAGTTTACTCCATCTTCTGGTTCTTCACACACACAGATTTGTTTTAGATAATATTTAAAGCCAGTCAGGCTTGTTTGACAGGATCTTTAAACCCAGAATATGCTAGTAATTAACAGAGGTTTGCATGGAATCACATAAATCAACCATTTTAGGCCACAAAAGGAATTATCAGCCTTTTTTCTGTAAGCTCATGTTTAGAAATGCATTGGTATTTTTCATACCTGTAACTACTCTCCCTCTGAGGGATCTACAACAAGGCAAATGACGCACAAAGAAACGCACATAATAATACTGCAGCTACTTCTCTGTCTTTCAGCCTGATTTGTGCCAGAGATTATAGATTATACAGGAGCTTTTTAAAGAGCGAAATATATGGGTCAGATCTACTGAGTTGATGATTAACACCTTCCATTACTTCAGTGGTGAATAAGCTGTAAAACACTAGCTGGTCATGGTTGTCCTGACTTGGATAAGTAAACTAAGACAAATTAGAAGGAGACTTAGCATCACTTTCCATGTTACAGATGTCCGAGCCAAGTGTGCCACAGAATGAGCTGCTCCTGTAGTACCACCTGCTGCCAGCAGAGGGAGCAGGCACAATAAGGTCTCTGTTCTGAACCAGAAGCTCATTACAGCCAAGTCAGCAGCCTCTATTTAGAGAAGACCCTGTAACCTCTCATCTTGGATTGGTAGACAGTCAGTTTCCCATTTTGAATTGGGGAAAATAGTTGCCAAATGATGTTTATTTTAGATTCCAAAATAAGATTTCCACCTGGTTAAAGTTCCTATGTTTTTGCCTTAATGTTGTTTTCTGATACTAAACACATAATTTCCAACTCTTGCCTCTAGGGAATTAAAATAAAAGTAGTTAATTATAGCTGACCTTTAGCTCTGTGGTCTGAGTGCTTTGCAACTATATTTTCCCTGGCTCCTCAACCTTTTCCAAGGCCCATTAGCATCTTCACAGTTTGCCATCTTTACTTCGTTTCCTGCCTCACACTTCCTTCCTCATCTCAGTTTTGTCTTTCTTGTCTCGCTTTCTGTCCACCCCTCTCTAATTCTGACTCCCTGCATCTTGTCAGTTAACCTTTTGGTTCGGTTCTCCGTATCTTTCCTGCTCTCCTCTGTCCTCGGTCTCCTCCTGGCTCTCCCTCCCTCTCACCCCTCTCCCTCCCTTTTACTATTTGAGGCTGAGGGCTGCAGAAAGACACCTTTATACCAGGGGTCAAATTCCTCCTAATTTCTGCTTCACAAATGTCGATTTTTCAGCCGGTAAATGTTTTTGCCCTGCACTGAATAAACAAGCCGTGTTTGAAGTCACTTTTTGTGGATCTAGTGTGGTAGAAATACCCCACACATCGGCTTCATACACACACCTGAGGAAGACAGAGCTTTATTGAGCCTGTGTACTCTTTAGACTGGGCAAGTACTACCCAGGAGGACAGCACGTCAGGTGTGTTTTCTGCTCACTGTTATTTTCTGTTTGGATAGACCTACACAGTAAAATAAACACTATAATCTCCTTCTGAACTTTTTTACATGGTATTTGCACTTTTCTTAAAAAAACACTTTTTCCTCTTGGTGTCCTTTCATGCTACATCTCCATTTTTTTTTTTTTATCTCCAAGCATTATATGAATAGCTCAATATCAGTTAAATATTATCAAGCACTACTGAAACTAATGTATTTGGTCAAACATAAAATAAAGTATAAAAATATTAGATACCTTCAAAAATGTCTGCAGTCAGATAAGATATTGTTAGTCATTTTTTTTATGCACCACTGTGCACTTAAAAATACTGTTCCTTCTATGCCACAGACCACAAATAGGAAAAGAGAGTTTAAAAATGGTAATCAGAAATTAAAAACGTATCTATATATATAATTTAGATACGACAAAGTACCAACACTAGCCATTAAAACATGTCTTAGAGGCAAAAGCTGTATATAAAAGATTAACGTGGTCATATCACCCATTGTTTGATGGACTCCACATTTTGAAGCCTTAAAAATAAATTTCATTCATGAAAACTGTGTCAGATAATCCCATTAAAAAGGCATCAAAATGCCCCAACAGCACAAACTCAGTAGAAAGCTTCAGTTCAGCGACTCTGAGGTGAAGCTGTGCAGAGTAATCGGCTACAGCTGCCTGTTTTAGTCATAGACGGTATAAAAGGTGCATGTAGCTACTGTGACGTCACCTTCTGGTTTCTGAAGTCCTGTTTTGAAGCCTCGAAACAGGCTATTGCTGTCTTGATTGCAAAAAACTGGACGTGACAAGGTGGGACGGGTATGACTGCAAAACTGCAAGCTCATTGGCCAACAACTTGTGATTGACAGGTTGTTGGCCAGTGAGCACGCGGTTTCATACCACAGATAATCCTCCATTTTGAAATATGGTATGAGCAAGATTTACAAAAAGAATTTAATTAATATGTCCCAAAATGGGTGCCTGAGCCCATAAACTGAGCAGGAAAGTGTTTACAGAGGTCAATCCAGAGAGTGTTTTCCCACAGACTTCTATAGGACTGGAGCCACAGCTGTTGCCACCTGGTGGTCTTCGGACAGAATGCAGGTTTAAGGCATTTCTGCATTGGCTTCATTTTTCCGACACGGAAGCTACGTCCATGTTTTTTACTGTCTGTGGTTTTGGTATCTTTAAGCTTGACAAAATCCAAACAGATGAGTTGTTAAAAAAAAAAAATAGATAAAAATGATCCCCGTGTACAGTTGAAATTCGCGATAGAGACCAAAACCGTTTTTGTACCAGACTGTAAACAGGCTATTTTCATTGCTAAAGTTGTGCATTTTAACATAAAAGCCTGTAGGTAATGATTCACTTTTGGAGCCAGCCTCAAGTGGCCATTAGGTGAACTGCAGTTTTTGACACGTGTTAATTGTGTTTTCTAGACCAGGAGGTTGCCACTTGATCTGTACACGATTCACACTACAGAAAAGATTTAGAATAATTAGAAGCGTACAGCGGCACATAATGTACATTGTCATCAACGTTACTGTTTCCTCTTGTTCAATCAAGTGTAAGGTGCAGTGTGAACAGACTCCAATGGAGGATGGAAGTGTGTGGTTTAGTATAGGGTTGGGGCAAGGGGAGCGTAGAGCGTTTATTATCCTCACAGCCTCAGAGGTATGAAGCTTTTTAAAAAACACTGGCGGTCCTTGCACTGATACTGCTGCACCTCTTCCCTGATGATAGAAAGGAAAACAGGATGAGGGAGCGATGGCTCGGGTCCATAATGGTGCTCTCAGTTATTCTGTGGAGCTGATTGGAAGTTTCCAAAGCAGACAGTGATACAGTGGGTCATAAGACTCTCAGTGGTGCTGCTGTAGAAGGAGGTAATAACTGATTTACCTTGATGATAGAAATCACCCACTGCTGGAAGCCTAGAGTGTTTACTCCGATTAATTCATTCCATGTTTTACGTCACATCAAACTGTTGTGTCTGTTAGGTGACACTACACAATACATGTTAAATACACAGAAACACTGTTAGTGTCTTACTTTAGCGAGTTTGTTGTCATTTTCATTCCTAGTCACGTTTCTGTCTTTTTTTTTTATGTTGTATCTGTGTGGTTCAGACTTTTGGGATGGGGAGAAACCTTGGAATAACTGGTGACAACATTCATAAAAGCCAAATTACTGGTCAGCCACTGTCCCCATGTTCTTTCAGCTGTAATGATATGCTAGGTTTTGGGTATACACAGACCAACTCCGAGATAGGGTACACTTAGATGACTTGAGAGTGCCTCCTGAGCAGAGCTAAATCTGGGTGAAACTCAGAACGGGTCCCACACAAAGTATATAATTCTACATTTGAGGATGGTTGGTTTTGCTTTCAAATCAAAGGAACAAGGCAGATAAATATATGTCAGGCTGAAAGAAACGTTTCAGGAAGACATCACGGTGGTGCCAACTGGGCATGTAATCAGGAATGTGCTCAAAAACTTTAAAACAACTGCTTTTTACTTGCAATTTGTGGTGAATTCCACATTTTACAGTAAAGGTAAAAACCTAAATCAGGAGCCAAAGTCAAATATAATCCTCTAAGCATAATATCTGTTTACTTTGTCTGTTTCAGTTTATGTAGCTGATTGTACTTGCTGTTTATGTCATTATATAAAAAACATATTTATTAGCAAAAATCATACAGCATGACACTTGAATTTACACTTTAATGCATTTAAACAACAAAGAATAGACATAAAATTACGCTATCACGGGATTGTTGTTATACCTTTTATTAAATTCCTTCCAAGTGTTCACTATTTCTGTTATATGAGTCTGAACAGACATGGATATAAGCTGCAACATGATTGGCTGGTGGAGACACAGATGCAAGAGGTAATTGTAGTTTTTCTGTGAAGATGTTCGTACATATTACAAATGTACGGATTGGTATAGTAGATCTATTCAAATCATAGACCACCTATAACTCAACCATGTTACTGATTTCAGTTATAAACGGATTCATCAGAAACATTTAATAAAAAAATCTGTAGAGCTGCAGTCCTTGACTTTAATCGTGTCAAACAAGGAAGAGCTCCATCAAAAGCATCTTCTGACCAGTGTGCATAAAAGGTCTGAAGTATTTGTAATGGAGAGACTGCAAAGCTCCACCTCTTAATTTCACCATCAGGACAAGAAAGACTGGAAGTCTGTGTGTGGGAAGATTAACGAGCTCTTGTCTGTGTGCCAGGAATGAACGTGAGAGGGATGAGATGTGTCAGCGAGGGGAAACCAGTAGATGCAGAGGAAGGGGGGGGGCGAGCATAGATCGGAGGACAGAAAAAGGAAGAGGGAGGGTGGTATTTTCATTTTGCAGCATCCCAGTTATTTATGCTGCATCCTTGGCATGTTTTGTTGGTACAGTAATGGCCCGGATGGGACTGAGCTGAAGGCAAAGATGAAAAGCTCTTTGATGGCTTTTCAGAGAACAGACAGACCGGAATGAGCTCACGACCATAACAGCTCAGATTGTTTTTATTGCTGGTTTTCCCTGACCTCATTAACCATCTGCTCTGTCTGTGTACAAATACTGTACAAATGTATGTTCAGCCTCTTGTCTTGGAAATTATTCATTTGTTTTTCTCTTTTTGATCTCTTGCACATCCGTCTTTAGGACAGCCAACTCTCACCAACACACACACAGGGTCCGGATTAGGGGCAGGAATCACAGTTACAATACTACTGCAGTACATTGTTTTATAATACATAACAATGGTATTACAATGAAGTGATTCTGTAGTAATTAGAAGAAAACCCCCCAAAATGCATGAAGCATTTATGTGCATTCATTCACTGCATTGTGGTGTCAGTGTGTATTGTCTTTATTATTTCATTGTAACCCTTTCATGCATGGTAGTCACTACAGTGGACAGCATGTGTTTTGCTGCTATAGTGGCATATCAGCCAACACATTATTGTTTATTAAAATACATGTTTTCTTGGTTGAACACTCAAATGCATGCTGTCCAGCTGAGTGGACATATGAGTAACTTTATGAAAATTACATGTTCTTTTCATGCCTAAAGGGTAATAAAAAGTTATAGAAAAAGGATTAATGTGTCAGCTCAGTTATTAAGCTGTCTCATTTGCTCTGTCCACTGTTTCCCACCCATTTAAGTTTGTCCTTCACCACATGCTGAAATAAAAATATTTATTTTTGGAGTCAATCTATCAATAATTGTATCACAAGAGGAAGCGATACGATATATCGCGATATTGAGGTTTTCCTCCTCGGTCGTTACACTTGTGTCTGTTTTAGTCTGTATTTCTGTTATCCTCTGTCCTCCGTCTTGTCCTTTTCTCACACAGACATCCTCCTTCCTCACTGCACTTCACCTTTGCTCTCTCAGTTACATCTCGCCATCATATCCCAGATTTCTCTCTGCTTCACTACTGTACCAAAGAGAGGGCCCTGGTCTCAGCAGCTTCCTGTCTCACAAAAGACCCTTCTGTTTCCCCCCTCTGGGTTTCCTCCGCTGCCTCCCCACCCCCTTCCTCAACACCCCCGTGGTACATTCCCTCCCGCTCCCCTGGTGCATTCCTTATTGACCTCGGCAGGCTGAGGAGTCCCTCTGTCAGCGGGCTCTGTGAGGGTGGAACTGAGCCTTCACTCATCTGTGGAAGCAGTTGTTAAGTTCAGGTTGAGTCAATCTCGAGAGCGGGCCTTTAAATATGTGCTGAGTTAACTTTATTGCCATTGCAGCACAGGTTGTTGGAAACTTGGACAGACAGGACAACGTTCACACAGTATGCTAATGATAAAAGTACACATTAAAATACATAAAGTACCATTTGTTTCCTAAATGAAACATCAGAGGCCTTCTATTTGTAACATCATTTAACAATGTGGAGGTGCGTCTGCTTTAAATCAAAGCTTAATGTATAGAAGTCACACATGAAGAAAAACAGGAAATTTCATTTCATTTGTACTCAAACACACAAATGTGTTAATGTTTGTGGATATTTTAGCTTCCATGTCAGAGTAGCAACACTGCTGGTTGCTGTACTGATGTCACCTAGTTTACAGGCTGGTGCACTTCAGGTGTATTAGTTGCTTTTCCAGACCAGCATCAGCAGTAATCTCTACAAACCAATTCGACGTTTGAATACGTATTAGAAGCTTTCTGATTTCCATTTGTAATTCACTTGTCATCCGAGTCTTATTGACCAATCACGCTTGAGCATGCTTTGGTTACATTCAAGTAAACAGTAAGTGTGGAGAGAGATAAAGGGATGGTATTAGCCAGAATGCATGAGATTACCACCAGCTACAATCTAAGGAAAGTGACAGAAATGGAAGATCTCGGCCTGGATATCTGCTGGCTGCACTGGTTGTCCCCAGAGACCAGCTGATGAGTTTCCAGATTGCAAAAACAATTCAGTTCAATTTAGGTTTATTTACATAGTGCAAAATCACAACAGCAGTCAATAAATGTACTTCATCTTTTAATTCACACTAAAGGTCCTAGATGCATTAAAACTCATCATCAATCTTTCAGTACATTTTTATTTTCGCACCTGTAAATACCACGAAAACATACCACATAAAAAAGGTGTTTCTCCAGCATACAGTACAGCTTAAATAATGACAGACCCACCAGTGAGACGCTGCTTATTGCTACTTATTAGTGTTAGCTCTACTTAGACCTTCCTTTATTGTTTTATTGTATTAGTTTTCTGAGCAGAATGCTCAGTTATTTTTTTAAGTAATCACTGCCAAACCTGAAGCTCCTTGGCATTCATCTTCATAACTCATTCAAATCTCTTTGTCTAAATGGTGTCATTTGTCATCTTGAAATTAAAACCCTTTTCCTGGAGGAGCCCAGTTCAGCAGCTGGTGTGAAAAAGGGCTTTAAGCTCCTCACTTCAGCTCAGGCTCCTCTACAGCTCTTTGAAATGGTCAGCTGGGCCAGGTACAGCAAAGTGTCGGTCTAATGTCAAACTGACCCAGCTGACCTTCACCTCCACCTCACAGTGTCCAGCTGACTAGTCAGGGGTTACAGCTGGGCTTCACTGCCCTCTGCCCTCCTTCATCGTTCAACCAACCAAATACTTTTAATGCTTCGCATTCTTGGTGCTTCTCCTCTTTCATCCTTTACAGTGAAGAAGACCCACAAGACAAGCTTGTTTTCATCCTTAAAGTGCTCTCCTGTCCTTGTAGAGTCAGTCAGCAGCTCATAGGAGAGGAAGTTGTGTTTCTAGTCAGGGTCCTACAGAGGTTTATTTGGACTGCTGTTTTTTATGATATTCACATAGGAGATGGGGACTAGAAATTAATCTGGAACATTGGAAGTACCAGAATTAGGGCAGCACAGCAGTTCTATGTGGGTTTGAAGGGATTTTCTTAGGAGCTGTAATTTTTCAAAAACAAGCAGGTCGTGTGAAGAGCAGGCTGCAAATGTCCGACAGAGCTGAATCGAACATTAGCCAGTCTTTAACCTTTGAAAAGTAAATTGGCAGATTGTCACCGGTGCATATAGCAGTCCATGCACCTCAGCAGCTGGGTGCCATGTATGCTGCCTCCTGCACTCTCTACCCAGGCAGCTCCCCCGCCTAAACCACACTGAGTGTTTCCAGTAGGTTAGTGCAACGATGTTTTAAGCAGAACATTTCCAATCCTACGAACATGTTTGAAGTGGACTATTTCCTGCTGTGTGCTACATACGAGAAAGGAAAAACTGTGGAAAATATCCCCAACCCAATTCTCCAGAGATTGTCTGAAGTTCATGTGTGAAAATGGCTTTAACCTTAAAGTAAACATGGGAAGGGATTCACCACTTTGTAAAATACTTTGTGAACATTTAGCTCATTGTGGAAAAAAATAGGCAAATATTTAGATTTCAGAGCTACAGCAACTGGTCTCCTCAGTCACCAAATGCTTACAGAGTGCAGTTAAAAGGTGAAGTGATGCAACATGGTGGTGAACACATATCTATCCTAACTTCTTTTGAGAAGTGTTGCTGCCAAATTCAAAATGACCATATCCTTTAAAAAACACTCATATTTCATGATTCTTTGATATGTCTTTGTAATATTTAAAAATTAAATGGTGTAGAAATTATTTAGAAAATGCTGCATTCTTCTTATATTTACAACACAATGTCCCCACTTTTTGGAAACAGAGGTTGTACTGTACTGTCACCTCTGAAAAATTAAATTTATGCTGGAACAGTATAACCAGGCACCACACTGCAGGTTTTTTATGTTATTTCATGGGAACTTCCACTTTTGAACTGAGGTAACCTTTGTACACTCATCCTACGAGAAACTCTTCTCTAAACTTTACTGAAGGCTTCTGTCTGCTGCGCTCACAGCTGCTGAGGTGACTTCATTTGTGGAAAAACGTGCAGCTCTGAGGACACAAATATGTTGCTGTGTCAAAGTCACAGAGGTTCCACCCTGTGTTTTAGTCAGTAGGTCAGTCGGAGATGCATCTGTCCATCCTTCCATCCACCTTTTCTCTCCACACCTCAGTTTTATTCTGGAATCTCAGTGTGTAAATACCTTTTGATCCCTCCTCCCTCCCTCTCTTTCTCCCTCCCCTTACCCTTGTCCACGCTCTCCCTCCTTATCAATGGCCCTCATTCATTCCCTCTCACCCTCTGCATGCCTGTGTGCCCCTCACCACCAGCTCTCCGCTCTCCCTCTCGATTCATTCCTGTGATTTTTTTTTTTTCTTGCCTGTACCTTTCCACGGCCCTAACGTCCCCTCCCAGGCACTAGTTTCCTCAAACCTTCATGTGAGTCTTATCGCTCTCCACCATCTTTGGCTCTGTTTCATTTCAGGGATTTTGGTATTTAGATGCAAATCTAGATGTGGTTATTTGAGGCTTAGGCAATATTCATTGGCATTTATGAGAGAAAAAAAATGAATTGCCATTACTAGTGTTACTTGTGTGTGCACGCTTTTTCTGTTCCATTTCAGTGTTGGTTAGATATGGATCTACAGCCTCTGTATAGCACACATTCAGTGTGGTGAATTTCTGTTCCTGACAAATGAATATTCTTTGTATGAAACCTGCTCCACATATATCTAAAGATAGAATTTTTTCATGCGTCAGTATAACATATCACCTCTTTCTTGTTCATGCTAAATCCACAGTTCTTTCAATTGCCTTTTATTAGTACAACTATTATGCACCATCTGGGCAAATTACCTTCTAACAGTGAGTAATTGTGCTAAATTGACCAAATCCTGGAGTTCTCCTATTGCTATATTTAACGTCAAAGGCTAAGCAAGCCGCCTTCAAACTCCCAGAAAAGAATTGCTAAGTGTTGAAAGCAAGTAATGAAACAGAAATGCTGAGAAAGGAACACACACATTTTTTGTATTTTTTTTCGCTAAGTTCAGTTTATCAAATATCATCAAAGGACTTGTGTACTTGTGTCCAAATATACAGTGTGCTCATATATAAACTCTCTCTCTGTCTTGCACACACATATTCTCTGTTATACATCAGCTGGCACGCAAACACTCACCCCACACAGAAAAACACACCCACTTGTGTGCACCCTCGCTGTACCTCCTTCTCCCTCGTTCTGCCCCATCGTCACCCCTCGTTGTCCTCCCCCCTCTTCCTCTCCTGCCTATTTCGAGGTATGTGGTTAGCTGGGTGTGTTTGGTGGCCAGATTCAAAATCACTGAGCCATTCTCTTTCTAAATTCCCTTTTTTTCCCCTTTTTCTTTTTACCTGCCTCAGCACACCTTTTTGCTGCTTCACCATGACAAGCCGAGTGTATTCATCACACATTCACACACTCTTTGGCCCCACTGTTAGTGCCGAGTGTATCAGTCCACTCCCTTACTGTTCCCTCCCAGGCGAGCCCCTGCTCTGATCTATTTCAGTGTGTTGTGGCTAGTAGGGTGTGTGTGCGTTTGCAGCCCTGCCCAGTAAAATACAGACTTTTCAAGGAAGTCAGCAATATAATATGGTCGCTTTATTGTAATTACAAGGTTCTCCTTTTGGAAATGGCAGAGAAAGAGAGAGAGCTGCCCACAGGCACTTGCTGAGTCCATCTCCAAGAGCTAATGCCATCTCTTGCTCTCCTTCTGCAGACTCTCTTGTCTTGGTTTCATTTATCCTTGAAGTCTCCCTTGCTTGTATTGACCCAGATGTTGCCACATCACATGGCTCTATCAGCTGGACATTAGTCACTCTTAACGGTTTCAGTGCTGTCTGATTGGACGGATTGTGAGAAATCGGTTCAGTGGGTGGCCGCATCTGATGGAGCACACTCTCAGGGAAACCTTGTGGCCTCTGGGTTCTTAAAACCCTTAAATTTCTGTCCCGAAAATTAGAAGCCTTTATTAGTTCCTACTCAGCTGACACTGAAGCTTAATTGAGTAATTACAGGGTTTGCACTCAGCTACCACACCGATGTTCTTCTTCTGGATGGGACAGGTGCAAGCACCCGTCATTTGAATGTCAGGATATTTTAGCAGCCTCACCTCTTGGTAAAGTGGTCACAGGGATTTGCCATAAGTCTGTTTCAGGATGGTGAAGTCGTGCTGCTGGTGGAGACATACGTGCAGTTCTTGTTCTTTGGAATTTGTGGTCATTCCATAACGTGGATGCTTAGCAGATTGTGTGGATTATACTGCTCCCAAGGAAGGGTTGCTTTCTGCTGTATTTGGTAAAGGGTGTGGTCACTCTAAACTGCATACTAAAACTGCACTAGACGGGGTTTTAAAACCAAATTTTTCAGTTTTAGATGCTGTAAAAGCAAACTAATAATGAGATGTTACAGAGCCACCATATTCAACCAAATGATATAATGTGATGACCAGTTTAAATTTCTGATTACAAAGTCGCAAATCAAAGGTCTGCTTGTGAATATACAGATCATTACTTGTATTTTGCCTAGTAAATAGAAATTTGCACCCACACACAATCTGAGGCAGCAGCTTCTTGCACCAGTAAAGACAAATAACAAGACCAGAAAACATATGACGCCACCCGAATGCTACTTGTAGATGACCGAATGTCTGAGCCTATCAGTCTTTTTGTCACCCTGTAGTTCACATTACACTCCTTTGCAATTTTATCACTACAGCTCTGTGGTTGCAATAACCAGTGTTTCAAATGTCCAACTGATACTTTAACTCCTACCACAGATCCAGGCTCTGTGAAACATCTGGAATTTATAGTGCAAAAAAGTTGCTTCAAAACTAGAGACAACCTTGTGATGGTATCACATCAGCTACACCCCAGTGAGTTGTCCAACCACAACTACTGTCGAACTTGGCTTCATTTGGATCTCAACTGCCCACCTGTAAAGTTTCAGAACTTGCACAGTTGCAATGCTGTTGCCATGACAAAATCTGTCCACAGACATCTAGACAGACATCTAAACCCCTGCCAAAGTACTCCAAACCACCTTAGTTGTACTTTCCGCAGCTCTAGGTGTCTCCAGGACAATATTTTTCCATGTTGACACACATACAGACAAACTTACTCACACAGTGAAGGCAATGCAGCAATGTAGCTCTTTATTGCAGCTGGTAACAACCAAAGCCACATTATATTGATTTGTACACAGAAATATAATTTAATAAGAGCATAAACTGCATGTCTTTTATTTCCTGCTGTTGTCACTGTTCTCATGTTTCTCCAGTTTGCTCTTCAAAGTCAAACATCACCTACAGAGGCGCACAACAAAGCCACTGGAAGCCAAGCTAGGCACCTGCTCACTCACCTGTTCTAAACCTGCATTTAGCTGCAGATACATGCAGTCTTTGGTTTGGATGTCAGAACACAGCATTGAAGTATTCAGTGGTTGATTGATATTCTAACCGCCTATTTTTCAAAATTAACACATTAGACGATTTTTGCCTGTTTTGAAGTCTTTAATTTTTAAGTTTAAGTTTGTCGCTCATCACAAGCTGTTGAGTCATGGTCTTGCACCGGTATTAAAACTGAAGCTTAAGGTCAAAATTTTCGACCCTTGAACTCAAAGGAGACACATTTTGGATCAACATTAAACCAACTGACTTAATTACGATTTCACAAGAAGTTTCCTATGAAAACCTATACAAATAAGAGCAGAAACTCTTGTTCTTAAGAAGAGAAAACTGTCAACATAACTACCTTCAAGTGATAAACAAAGAGCGACAGACAAGGACACCGCTTTCTCCGCTTGCTTTGATTTAGCCATGAATGCAACAAAACCTCTCGACTTGAATGCTTTAGGTTAAGTGAATAAAAGTTGTATGTACAGTTAAAAGCAAACACATACCACAGATGTCTCTTGGGGTGTCTCTTTTTACGGCCTGTGGCATCTACTTTCAGAGCACAAGGAAGCCAGAACCAAACAGTCTGTCCTCAAAAACACTCGATCCAGTGTGTCTAGAAAGCCAAAATAAAAACCCAGAGCTGCCACACTGAGGGAGCGTTTCCTGGACTTTCTGATTTAGTAAAAATACCCTTACAGAGAAAATAACAGCTCAGTAAAGCTGCACTGCAGTCCCAGCATTCAGGTGAATACATTTTGAGTGTATCTTATTTATACTCCTTTGAAATGCATTAAATGAATTAATATCTGGTTTTTTCTGATTTTCCAGCTTTCCAGCTGTTCTGTTGACCTCCTCTGTCCTCCTTTATTCCAACAAAGAAAACTTTTATGTTTTTTTCTTCTGTATCTGCGAACGTGAAATGCTATATTTTCCTCTTGGTTTTCATATAATAATATTTAGGTATAAAAGTGCCCGAGCCCGTTTTCCTTATGATTCTTGATGGATAATTGATGGGTGCAGCAGCCTTATTGATGGTTTCACAGAGTGATCACAGAATGGCCGGCCCTTCTCATCAGAGCTCACCCCTGTAGTTTCTTATGAGAGGGCAGTGCACTTCTTCTTTTGGCAGTCATTACTGCTGAATAGAAGCTCAAACATGGCCATTGTACTTAAAGCGTGTCCCTTTTCTCTTCATGTAAAATTTAGTATCTAGTCTGAGTTTTTCCTACATTGAAGATGGTGGGAAGATGCATAGATTTCTTTCAAATAAGGTAACCCAGTTTCATTGCCTTTACTGTATGCAGACCAGTCATGCTTAAGTCTGCACCCCCCCAAAGGCCTGTTCTGAGCCAGGGAAAGCCCTGCTAGTACACATGTGTTCTCTAGAAGAAGATGGTGGAGTCCCACAATGTATCAAACAAAAACCATGGCAGTATCCATCCTGAGAGTTTGTAGTATACTTTTTGTACTGCAGTTTTAGCTGTCATTGTGCAATATATAGTGGTGATGATTCAAAATTTGCCATCTTTGTACCAGTGTATTTCAAGACTTTTACGGCTGGCTTAAAAATTTGGAATCATGGGTAGAATCTAAAGACACTAAAACTGCGCTGAATTTTAGAATATTTAAACTCACTGTAAAAATGTCAACTTGATTAATGTTGAAACTACATTTTTTATTGTTTTCAACTTTTATAACTGAAATAGTTGAGACAGCAAGTAAGACCACATTCTTAAAAACTAATTCTTGAAGCTACACAATGACAAAATCACATGTTATCATATGCAGTCAGTTTCAATGATGGTCCTAGAACAACATTAATTATGATGCTGTAGGAACAACACCAACACGGGGATATCAGATCATTAGTTGGACCCACATTTGTCCTTTTCCAGTGTTTGTCCTTCTTCTTGAAGTTAATGGCTGATAGCTCACACTGTTCTCTGTATAAATAATGTCAGTCTGACTTTTCAGATGTTGTTGTTTGATTGTTCCAAACATTTCGGCTGATGTTTGGTCTTCTGTAAACTCTCGGTATAAAATATGGAATATGTAAAGGAACGAACAGACACTGTTCAGTCTTAACAAACCTTTCACTGTACCTACCACCATCATGCCACACTTTTGTTTTTAAATGTGTTGTAATTTGTAATTGTATTATTGTAATTGTTGGGGTGAGAACAATGACCAGAACCAACAACTGCAAGGAACTGAGCTAGCTTCATATTTGAGACTAGTACAGCAGCTGGGGCAACTTGACCCCAAAGACAAACATTAAGTTGACCCAACAACTGTAATAAGGTTTGCTAACTCAGTTACTTAAAATGAATTTTTCTAACTTGTTTTTTACGACCCTGATGAATTCTCATCTCTTCATTTTACAAGACTGGTTTATAGTCTTAGATCCACAGATACTTCCTGGGAAATGTCTTTCCTTCCAGACATTGCTATCACTCTCAGTGGTGCACAAAGCAAATGTTACCGCACTGACACAAATGTTTAGTTTTTAATGCATACTTGTAGCATGTTTATGTTTAGTCTGCTGTCATAGTCCACTTCTTATCTGCACTGCAAGAAATGTCTTATTGTGGAGAGGGAAACAAGGTCTGTGAACCATTTAGCTCCATGCAAAGGCTTTTGATACATGCCTGGAGAAGATGCTATGGATTGAAAAGTCGCCTTTGTTTAAATGTTTTAAGAATGGATGCTCACACGTGCACTTTTTCTGCATTTAAAGTATTTGTAATATGTAAAGCAATCAGGATAAAAGACAAAAATCCATGGGAAAGAACTTTTAAAACCACTTTTTTTCAGGCAGTAGGTCATCTCGTGATTGGAAGTCCCAATCTTCAAAAAAGAAAAGTGGTGCTGAGTACAAAAGTCTGTATCAACGGAAGTCAAACCCATCTTACACATAGATCTGACACACATGACCTTATGTTCAGCTGACCATACTGTAAGTCCATGTTGTACAAATCTCCCACAAGTCACCTGAATATGATGCAGCTTAAATCTAAGGCATGCCTGAACTGTTACTTCTGTGTAATATTATTTTTTTCTATTTTAAGTTTAACATTAGCAGAACTACAAAAGAAAACTTTAATACTGTGGTGAAGAAAAATGTGTTTCGATTTTGTGCTAAGTAAACAAAGGCAGCTAAGTTATACTCTTTTCGCCTTTATATATTTTTCTATTGCCACTAAGCCCTTTGAAAGAATGACAGTGAGGGGAGATACCTGGGAATTATCAGAGAATGCAAACACACCCCTCGTTTCCCCTCAGAGAATCACACACAAATGGAGGGAAAGAAATGAAAGGTAGCAAGAAAGAGTGAGTGGTACGGAACATCAAGAGATAATTACAGTTGATTACGGCTTTCTGGATGTGAAGTCTGCATTCAAAGAAAGTGACTAACCATGGGCTGTGTGAAGGCAGGAGCATTTACAGCTGGGCACACAGGCAGCTTTGAAATATACATATAAGATGCTGTTAAATGTTTATGACATGTAGAGATATGAAAGCAGCTTTGATTTTGTTAAAGGAATGTCTGTTTAATATTACTACTGAAGATGGTTTAAAGTTCATGTCACACAGGTTGGATATCTGCTTCCTAACAAACACAATCAGAGAATTATGAACTTTGTTACAGATAAATACAATGTCATAAAGAGCTGTTAGATGCTGTCAAATATAATGACTTTGTAGTACATTTTCTTGAAGCTTATAATGTTTAGTTGCTGTTGACTCATCTCTGGTCATTTTAGAGATAGTAGGTTGTGGTTTTGTTGGAAAAGAGTTCATTATGTTGTGAGGCAGCATTCCTTAGCCATTAAAATTTTTCTTTGTTTCATTATATTGTCAATAAATCCCATGAAAAGACCAAAAGCAACACTGAACCCAGTTTTGAAAAATAAATATTGTCTGCGTAGTTATGCTCATCCATGCCACTGAACTTCACTGTAGTCCAAGATGACTAAAACACATTTATGAATGATCACTGTCCTGCTGCTCGCTCCTGTGCCAAATGAGTGTTTGTCTGTTTGATTTACAGTATATTCACAAAAGTCTGCCACCTTTTGCATTTTTTTAAATTTGAGAAGAGGGAGGGGATCTCGCAGAAGAGTGCATTGTTCTTGAGCTTGAATCGTGGTTCGGCTGAGCCCGAGGAAGAACCAGGGCTTCTACCATGTGGTGCCTTCACCTCCAAGGTGTGTAGGGTGGGATCTTGGCTTGCTGAGGCCTGGATGGGAATGAACGGCCAGTCTGAGTTTAACTTCAGTGATTTCAAAAGTGTCCATTTGATAAAAAGTTTTCCACACAATAAAAATCCTATTCGTGTATTTCATTACTAGGTACGTTTCATCTTTCCCCACCGTCTCCACACCTGCAAAACAAGGCCACGTGGGGCTGACCAATCAGAACAAGAGGAGAACTCCAAGGCTTTAGTAAAAGGGGCGCGGCTAGTGGTGCGGACAGACGTCTGATTGGCTGGCTCAACGTTCATTCACGTACTCTGCACAGCGCGGCGCGCTGTCCTGCTGTCTCATCCACAGTTTACCTGAACACTCCTGATTGCTCTATAAAGCCAGCCTTTACATGTAACAGATACAGACGCAGAAAGCAGGAGGTGGAAAAGGTAAATGGAAATACCCTGGCTGCTCATCTCAGTAATTCGGGTTGTTGAGAGGGAATCAATACGAACATAAAAGGATTTTCACTAACTGACCTACATTAAGCCAATAACTCACAGTTACAATAAAAACTCCGTTGTTTTGTGTGTCAGCTGAAATATCTCTACAGGTCTATCATTAAAAAAGGTCCCGTTTGCACACCCTGACTCTCCTCCGTACACGTATTTCTAAGTGCGCCCAGCGCGCTATTACGCACGTCCTCTCCCTCCCTCTCCACCTTTACCATTCACTCTCTCTCTCTCACTCTCTCTCTCTCTCTCCACACACACACATACACAAACGCTCTCACTCTTCGTGGGAGAAAGTAAAGAAGGAGAGAGGGAAAGAGAGAGAAGCGAGAGAGAGCGTGATTCCAGGTCTCTCTCTGCTGCTCTCTCCACTTTGGGTTCTCGTTCCCAATCTGACTCAATGGGGTTTCAGTACTAGGGGGTTAAACTTCAAAATAAAATATATTTATTCACCCCAAACCCCTTTTAGTGTTTAGGTTTGGTGCATTAATATAGGTAACTCATTAAGGAAGGTCTCCGGGAGAAAGGTAAAGACGTCTCCAGAGGCGTGCCTTTTTGTCTGTTGCCTCACAGAAGGTTCAGTCGGGTTCCTCTCGTCGGCTGGCTTTCTGTGAGAGGATAACTTCCCCCAACATCCCACAGTTACAGCTGAACCAGGCCGGCGAACTACTGCAACACTATGGATATTGGAGATTGTCCCTTCCGGAAGAAACGGAGACCATGGCGCATGGACTTCTCCTCCTTCGCCTTGGTAACTGTGGCCCTCGCCGTGTGCCAAACAACTGTGGTTCGGGCAGGTAAGACAGTTTCTCCTGTTATTATTGATGAGGTTATTTGTGTTCTTTAAATAACTTATAATATAGTTACCAGTTTTTCTGTCTCAAACTCCATCTGTGTGGATAAACTGTGTGCGTAATAAGTCTGTATCTCATCCGATATGGGACATTTGCGCACCTGACATGCTTCTTTACTTATTCCCAGAAAAATGTGGCCAACAGTGCCCCATCAGTGGGCCCCACCGTATCCAAATATCTAAATCTGTTTGGTATTTGTTGCATGCAAGACTCACGTCTTGAGACGTTTAGGTTTTGAGGACTTTAAGGCATAGTCCCGGAGCATTCCTGGGTGACTTGGTTTTGTCTTTGCTTCATTAAGGTCTATTTGTGTCTGAACCTGCTAACGACCAATTGGTAATTTCTAACAGAAATTAGTTGAGAAATGTTGAAAAGGTGACGCGGAGGAAGCAGAGTGTCCCATAATGGACTAAGGAAAACATTTTTAAAAGATTGTTTAGGCACTGCGTCCACCCCCCAAAAAACGATAATAATCGTGTTTTTTGTTGTTTTTGTCTATTGTTCTTTTTTTTCAGAAAATTAAATCTTGTCAGCATTCATTTAAAACTTTCTCTGTGCCCATTAATGGTTATTATGCTTGCTAAAAGTAATAACATTTACAAATAAGCGATTACATTTACATTCATTAACCGATCTCCCTCTCTGAGCGTGCATTCAGGCTGCTGACAGGTGTCATCCTATGCTGCGGTTACACACTCAGTTTAAGACTCATCCAGATATTTTTCTTTCCACTATGAACAGTTTGTTTGTGATTCACTTTCTCGAATTTCTCTCTCTGTTAACTTGATCCTATGATCAAGAACTCCGAGTAGTTTTGACAGGGTGGCGCTCGTTTTACGCACTTCTGTGCCCCTTATCCGGAGGGGGGCATGGGATAAGACGGTGCAAAAACCCGTTTAGTAGTTTTTGAGGAGGTTTGAAGAATAAAACATTTGGTTTGTTAGATTTTTAGTGGGCTGTTTTTTCCTGTATTGTAACTAAATGTTGGCCTGTGTGTATACTGGGCTACCAGCTGGAACTGTGTGAGGCTGGCTGGGAGTTTACCAGTCCAGCCTGTGCACCAGTCCATCCATCACTGCCTCCGTTGTCCAAAGAGGAGGGATTTCTGAGGGATTTCTGTAAGCCAGTGTGAACTTTTTCCCAGTGAACAGCAATACGCTAGTTTTCCAGGACTATTTTAGTTTAAGATTTTAAACAGTTGACTTAATTGTTCGTAACAGCTGTTTGTTCGCTGAAGGAATGATCCGTATGCGCTGCTGTTCCTTGATGGGCCGCTAGTCTCAAGTTATTTTCAACACAGAGAATCCATTGATGCACCTTACTAGTTCGGATCAGTTCAGATAAACTGGACGCTTTTGCTGCTTTTGTCATGGAAAGAAACTAAGTTCATGATTTTAAGTGTGGCAGCATAAAAAAAAAAAAAAGTTCTGATTTTAGCGCATGTTGTGAGATTTAATAAACCATTTAAATGATGAAATTTCATTCCACTGCAGAAGATCTCTTAGGGTTTGGTAGGGAAGAGCAAGGGGCGCCTGGCTGAGAGAAATAATGCACGTTTTAGGCAGAAACACCAAATCATGTTGAGTTTACATTAACTTTTAAAACCATACAGTGTTTGCTTTTGTCCTTTCAGTGGACAGGTTGCCTCTTTATTCTTAGTTTGCATATCTTGCCAGTACAGTTGCTACAGGTTATGGACCAAGGGGGGGGTTTGTGGTATAGTTTGCCCTCCTCCAGTGTATTCTTTGGACGCGTTTCCAATTTCAGATTGCGAGAGGCGATTGCACCTTCCAGTCGTCTCCCGTGTGTATTTTGGAGGCGGAAGCCTGAGACATTTTTTGCTTTTTATGAATAGGTTGTTATGCAGCGGAGCACCTCGGTCGCAGGGGTTCGGGAGTGAAAGCGTTTAGTGTCTGCGTGTCTGTGCGCGCTTTGTACAGTTCTGTTTGTGTATATGCGTCTGTAAGCTATGGATGTTTTTCCCCATCTTAGGGTGTGGAAATGTATGCTTCATCTACATGAATGTGCCTCTGTGTGCAACACCTCGAGCAGGCGGTGTTCCTCATCTATAAGCATGCTTATAGTCGAAATCACAGGGTTTCGTTTGCTTGTAGAAAGACGTTTTTAATCACCTGCCCTGTGATAATGTCAGAGTGACGCAAATAAAACACTCACGTTACCTCTCAAGGCTGTCTGATCGCTTGCATGCATGTGTATAGGGTCCCTGTGCGCACACTTGCTCAGCGCACTGATTGCATACGCGGTGCGCCTGAACGCGCGTTCCTGTGTGCAAAGTGCGGTTCAGCAGCAGATGTGATAATAAATTGTAACAGCGCCCCACCCAGGCAGCGGAACACCGATTCGGAGAGAAGAAAAATGGTCAGAATGTTTACTCTGCGTCCTGGGAGGATGAAGACAGAGCCATCACCCAGAGAGCAGCACGCCCAGGAAGACATGAAAGCGGAGTTTTGTTCAAAGAAGGAGAAATTCAGAGGGCAATATTTTCTTGACATGGATGTTCCTCAACCTCATTTCAAAGGCGGCCGCTCCTCAAAGGGCAGTCTGTCTCAGTTTGGCTAAACATAACATAACTCTGCTCTCTCTCTTTCTCTCTCACAGCTGGTGAATAGAGCTACTATTTGTGGTGGCAGAGCAGGGTTTTGACAGCTCATTCTTGTGACTGCATGGAAGTGTGTGGTATTTCAGGCTTCTGTTGGCCACACGTGACTCAGTTTGGCAGCATTAACCCTGTCCCCTTGATTTTCCCCCGCCTTGTCATCGTTTCCCCCTGGGCCTCTGATGTGACACATCTATCTTCTCTCCATCTTTGGTTTTCACTGTTGTATTTATTGTTCATACTCATAATTTTTTGTGAGTCTGGTTTTTACCACAAGCCCATTCCCATCTGCCACATTCAGCAGCCATCACTTAACACCGAGATAAAGAGTTATGTGTAATCATCATGAGGAGAAACATGCAGTTACAATATTTGATTCATTTTTTTCCACAAAGACTTTGTATAGCACCCAACTCTCAGCTGACTGTGAGGCATTGTGCCCCAAGTTGAACCTTCCAGGCAGCTCTTACTCTCATTCTGATCCAATACTGGGATTAAAAAATCTCCACCAGTGCTCAAATGTAAACTTAACCATGTGTAATGTAAAGATGGAGAGAAGATAGATGTGTCACATCAGAGGCCCAGGGGGAAACGATGACAAGGCGGGGGAAAATCAAGGGGACAGGGTTAATGCTGCCAAACTGAGTCACGTGTGGC
>VUQI01061656.1:32267-54341 GCA_015106735.1 Paratilapia polleni
TGTGCCCCAAGTTGAACCTTCCAGGCAGCTCTTACTCTCATTCTGATCCAATACTGGGATTAAAAAATCTCCACCAGTGCTCAAATGTAAACTTAACCATGTGTAATGTAAAGTTTCTTTGGTAGTGGAACGCGACAGGTTGCCTGAAATGTAGAGTTCAGGGCAAATATTGCCCATGTTCTTAATGCCTGTTAGAATGTCATTAATACTCACCAGTTTACAAACTATTAACAAAGGGAAAACCTGAGCACTGACACAGATATCACTGCATGGGAACTTACTTCCACTGTGCAAAATTTCCTTTTAATCTTTAACACTTCTCTGTGTATCCTGAATTAGAGCCACTGCTCAGGATTGTACTGACTCTTGGGTGGATATGATATTGAGCAGGGAATTGTAACAGAGTGCGTGACACGCTGACCTACTCTCTCAGTCTAGACCCAAAAGGTCCAGACTGTGGCCGTAAGATTAAAGCACACATATGTCAAAGTTGAGATATGCTTAAACACTTCTCAGGCCTCAGTTCTAACCCCTGACATCCCCTCAGACTGTGAACTTGTGAAAGCCTTTCTCAGACAAAACCACATTAGCACTGCAGTAGAAGATAGTCGTTCCCTTTTCCTCGGTTTTATAGGTGATGATTTAGTGGTTTGTGTGTGGGGATAGTCGTTCTTCGGAGACATTCTGTTTTAGCAGAAGATGTAGAAGAACGACGTGAGAGCGTGCCAACTTTATAATGACAGACTGTCTGTATAGGATGCTATTCCTAGTCGCTGTTATTTTGCTGCTTCAAGGAAGTTAATGTGGGAGGGTGTGGAGACCAGTGGTGTGTTTTTACATGTAATGTTAATGTACATCTCTTTTCCAGACATCAATGCAGTCTATGCATTTGAAAACAGTTTTAAATTGCGGCTTTAAACAGTTATGTTTTTAGACTTCAGTGGAAAAAGCTTCTCTGCTGCATGAATGATGACAGAAAAGCACTTTGAAGGTATTCGTACCTTACAGTATCTTAATGCAGTAACTGTCTCACAGTGTAAGGGGGATGGAGCATTTCTTAATTCATTCTCTAAAGCCGTTTGTCTTTATCAAGCTCTCATCTGGAAAAGGAGTTTACCACATCATGCAATCGGTGGAAGAGGGAGAAATGTCCTTGAGAGATAACTTATGGATTAAGTTAAGGATTCCTAGTATTCAAAACTTGTGTTTTTCAGATTTACAGTGTTGTCTTCAGACTTTCTCTCCTTATATCCTGGAGTATTTAGGGTTTGTAACTTGCTGAATGCTTGAAATGTTACAATCCTGAAGGAATGTATAAGTAAGAGCCACAGCATAACATCACAACCAGTCAAAGTTCTCATGCATTCCCCCTGCAGTGCTGTTTACCCACCATATCCTCACACTTGTTTTTGCAGCTAAATTATAGCCATAAAAGCCCCAGAATGCACCGTGTGTTTCTGCTGTGGGGATTTCCAAACTGAAAATGTGTCACTGTAATCTGTACTGATGATTATTATGTAATGCTGCCTACTGCTCTTATTCCTCTCTTTATTACAAGTCTGACTTGTCACCTCTTTGGCTCGACTCTGGCGTTTGATTTAATATAAATATATTGTCTGCGTTTGTTTAGCTCTGAGGGTCAAAGCATTAAAATAGTGGAATTTAGATTTAGGCTGTAATTTTGGTCCTCAGCTTTAGCATTCATAAATTGGTAACAAAATTCTTCTGACTCCTCTTTAAAAGCATATCTTGAGCTTATATCAACAAGGTATTTATTATCTACAGAGGCATTCAACAGTTTTCAAAGAGTCTTTCTGTAAAAATGGTCCAGGTTTGAAATGTAGAATCTCTAGAGACAGCTTTTAGGGATTGATTTCTCCATAAAATTGTTCAGTGTAACAGAGATTGCAGCTGTGCACTGTAAGGATTTGTAAAGCACAGTCAGAGCTTAGCTGTGAAGGCTTCTCATTCAGCTCAGGCACACCAATGGTCTTAGGACTGGTTTCTAATTTGTGCCTTTGCAAACTGTCTGTTTCCATGTGAGAGTAAGTTACAGGGAACCACTCGGTCACTGTCTCATGGTCGGGGCCTCCTGGTCCCGAGTAGGCCTTGTGGTGTAAGTAGCCACCCTCAGATCCAAACGGCGGCTGTGGCCTCCAGTCCTGAAACCACACGACACTCTGCATGATACATGCTGGCATCATCAGGGGAGCGCACACAGACTGGCACAGACCACATAATGGTACACAAGGAACTGCCATACAGTAAATGCTGGCGCTGCCCTGCAGTTACTTATAAACCACATGGACTCCAGGATTCATTAGTACAGATACTCCAAAATTAGAGGCAGGTATTAGAAGCTAAAAGTGAAGGATAAAATGTTAAGTAAAGGCAACAGAAGATTTTTGTTTGTTTGTTTTTTTAAAAGAATGATTGACTTCATAAAAAATAGGTTGGTCTTACAGTATAGGGTTGAAACCCATTGGGGACAGAAAGTAAAGGACCATCAAAGATTACAGGACAAGTACAAGACAGCAAAATCACAGCTCAGGAACTAAATGTTAAAAGATGGTCCTCAAATCCAGGGACACGCTTTAAGATACAATCAAGTATAGTAAAAATATAAAGACCTTTAAAGTGGATCTACTTTGGTTTTTCTGTCATATACTGTGTGTACTGTTAAATGTTGGGTGCTCATATTAAACATGTGCAAAGTTTCAGAGCAGAAGCTGAAACGGCTTGTTTTGGACACTGAAGGCCTGCACTGAGGACCAGTATAAGACAAATAAGGATTATTTTGAACTGTTAATCATGCAAAGCTACTCTAGTGGAGTCCAAGAATGAAAAGATAGAGTTGGAAATGAGCAGAATAGATCCCAGTTAAACTTTTGGTGTTCATAAATGTTTCATTAATATACGAAGCAGGGCTGTTAAATTCAACTTATAAATGGGGTTTGATTAGAAACCATGTCCAAAATCTCTTTTCTCTTCAAAACATAATTATTATAATCAGTGGTCCAGATACTTCATAAATTAATCAGTCACCCTGCTTTCTGCATATTCTCCTTTGCTTTGATTATTTAATTTCCTGGTCAAAATCCTGAATCAGTTCTTTAGGACCATTTGTGCTTTAACTGGAGAAGTTCTTATTGCTTTATTATATTATGAATCCAGGTGAAGCCACCTCTGGTGTCAGTGATCTGCGGCCGTCTGTTGGTTCTGTTTGGTCGGGTTTTTAGGTTTTCAGAGAGGATTTACTGACATTCGTGTAGTACAAAGGAGAGCTTTGCTTTGGTTTCTGCTCTTTCAGTTGCAGATATTGTCACATGGTGTAACATTTATGTTGCAAGTAACCACACACTGACTAATCAAAGCCTCGGCTTACACCATATAAATAATGTCAATTCAAATAACTCCCTTTTTGCAGCATGGCTTCTCATAATGGATTTTCTGTCTGTGTACACAAGGCATTATAAATAAATCGTAACTATAGAGCTCCATGTTGGAAATTATAACCTGCAGCATGACTTGCACTCAGACGTCTTGCCATTGTGGTCAGCTGGGTGGATGGAGACGCAGCTGGTGATTGCAGAACAACTGGATTTCAGTTTTTGAATTTTATGATTTAATGTTGAAATTAGCTGTACTTTTTTGTAATGTTTTATCTCGCACGAGCGCCTCTACACAACCTGCCACCTCCGTTTATTCTTAGAAATAGAAGGAGACTGAAATACTGATACAGAGAATGTGTCTGTGTGTGTCTGTGTGTGTCTGAGTGTGCGTGTTTGTGTGATGTGCGTGTTAATCTGTGGTCACTATAGCACGTCGCTCTTGCTCTTTGTGTCTAACAACGTTGTAGTGTAAAGGTGAGAGGTGAGGGGTCAACGTGTCAGCTGGAGTGTGTGTCTGGTATTTGGCACAGCTGTACCAGAAAAGCAAAGGGCATGCACACACAAACACACACGCACACACACACACACACACACACACACACAAATTACACAAAGAATCTGAGGCACAAAGCAGAGGTGAGGAAACCAAGTGAACTCAGTCACCCTGGTACACAGGTTTCATATAAACATAGC
The DNA here is from genome assembly GCA_015106735.1 of Paratilapia polleni. Lineage (NCBI taxonomy): Eukaryota > Metazoa > Chordata > Actinopteri > Cichliformes > Cichlidae > Paratilapia > Paratilapia polleni. The sequence continues at coordinate 36,353 of VUQI01061656.1, forward strand.
AAAATATTAACCTAAATATATCACTCATGATTTTATCTGTATGTTGATGTTTTAAAACCTTTGTCTGTCTGTCGAGTGTCCTGTGACTCACTGTATGTTGGGATAAACTTTACTCCAAGAAGCAAATATACAAAACGAACGGCTGGTTGGATGGAACATGCTTTTTTTTGTTCAGTGCAACTTGACAGTACAAGCTACAAGTCTCTAACTTCTAATATTTTAAAATTTTGGGGTTGTTTAAGGTCTCGTGCTCTTTATGAGAAACACAACAAGCTTTATTCCTTCTCTGTGCAAACTTTCCTCCCCAGTAATCCTCTTTCTGACGTTATGTGCATACAGGGTTTAATCTGCGTGTCCAGCTGCTTTGTGTTTAGACAGAAGAGCTGTGTGTGTGTTCTGTTAAGTCACTTAACCTGTTCGCTAACCGACTCTTGTTCAAAGTTACTTGGTCAGTGAGCGTAAACACTGTTTATCTCTCACTGCTGCGAACGTGTCTGTTTGCACTGAGTGTGTACATGTAAACACATATGTGTGTATATGTGTGTAACATCATGTGGCTCCAGCCCTTCATCAGGCTTTGACTGTGCTCATGTCACAAAGTTAATGAAGTCTCTTTTAGCGCCATCTAGTGGTGACTATGGGGAACTGCAACAGTCTGAACACGTGCAGTTTTGACTTGTGCAGTTTTAGCTGCACAAGTCGTTTTACAGTGTGACCGCCACCCTGGATATCACATATGTTTCCTATCAGGGTGTAAGAATCGTGTGGTCTGCGTGTTTGGTCAGTTGTGGTTCTGTGGAAGTGGGTGGCTCAGAGTGTAACAGTGACAGGATTGTATCAGTCCTGGGGCACCTGCTGAAAAACTACATTTACTCCATCAAATAGTGGTTCATTATTCACTGAACAGCATATTATTATTTCAGATCACTTTGAATCATTTTCAGTAGCTTAGGATGCTTAACTGAAGGATAAAACACATGACCTGAGGAATTATGTGTGCTTCATTAAAATGAAGTCTGATATTATTTTTAAATATATTGTGACGTTGTTCAGTTTCACTTCATTGGTTTTAATCAGAGATTTCTATAACCTTTAACACTGTTTCACTGACAGGATTTCAAGCATTAACACTTGCTGTGTTCAATAGTAAAATGTTTTGTTTAGTTAAGCTCACTGCTGTTAAAGTAAATGCATAAAATGAAACCAAAACAGGGGTAAACAAAGAGAAAGCACACAGAAAAAGGTCAATAACTTTTAGCCATTAAGGCACAGTATTAATCCATCTCTGTCACTCATATGGCCTGAGGAAAATGGTCTTTTTCTTTGGGCTTTAGGCACTCCAGCTGTCAGTAGGTAGAACTGTAGAGGCTACTGTAATCTGCCCTCACGTGGCTGGGAGCCCTGTTTCCTGCCTTAATGACAGCAGTGTGATTGGCCCACATTTACATCAAAAGGCTGCAGCCATCTGTTAGCGCTTATGGTAAAAATGAGCAAGGAACTAGGAAGAGGAAGAAGAAAGAAGTAAAGAAAGAGAGTTTGTGCCCCTCGGCCGTCTGTTTTCCTACCTTGTCTAGTTTCATTTTAGCCACTCCTCGTCTCGTGAGGTGTATAGGTGCACTTTTCCCTGCCTGGGCTGTGTCTACCTCTGTGGCCCAGCGTGTTATTTTTGTGGGCGTGTTTTTGTCGTGATTGTGGTCCTTCAGGCAGGAAGGGCCCCGTCTGCAGATGCGAGCTGGACAGGGAGCAGGGAACAGAGCGGCACATTGTACTGGGCGTCCTGGGGGAGCTCGGGCTGCAATCTGATCCAGTATCCTGCCATCACAGAACCAAGCTGTCTACTGTCACTGCCGCCCACCCCCAAAAAAACACACACACACATATTTGCAGCATTCCTCATTAGATCTGCAAAAGTCTTTAAAAAATATGCAAATCAATAAGTCAGCATCCTCCAGGTCCTGGAAAGTTTGTTCATTTTAGAAACTCCATTGGAAGTCAGGGAACACATGGAGCCTAGTTTTCTTCTGTTAGTTTATAAGGTTTCAGTTGATTTGGGGTATTATTCCTTACCTCTTATTATTCTCTTACTCATAAAAACTGCAGTCAAGACACTGATGTCTGGAAATAAAAATTTATAGAAAAAAGTTGAATTTTTCTGCATTTTTAATCGACTTTTCTTCATATGTATCTTCTGTTTTAACCTGTTTCATGCTTTCGCTTTCACTAACTTCATGCAGCTGTTTTTAAGGAGGCCTCTGCCTCACTCGCTCTAACTTTCCCTCATTCCTTCATGTTACCTATACTGTACATCTCTCCTTTTCTCACTTCCTTCCTCTCTCCGTCTCGTCCTCCTTCTGCCTCTGTGGTGCAGAGTGACGTTAATGGGCTGTGGTTTAGACACCCAGAGCCAATAGGAATGCACCATTTGCTCTGTCTGAATAAATATTACCATCTGTTCTCATGAACTGTTAACTCTGATAAACTGGGTGTCACCTAAACAGACACACCACTGATGGGATCAGTGTGATTTAAGGACAAAAGGAAGGAAACTTCACATTAGACAAATACGTAACACAAACATCATAAATGGCTGATAAACACACTAAAATGGCCTCATATTGCCATGTTATAGGATTGTCACATTCAGTGTACACACATCCATGTCAGTTTATGTTTCTATACTAAAGTGATATGAGCCTTTGACTGTGGATCTTTATATCTGACAACAGCAGACAGGTGAAGGCTGAGGTGTAGGTGCCAGTTTGTGTCTGAAGCTGATGTTGATGTTGTCACATAACTGCAGTCAAACTGTTGCCTGGATGCTGAACAATTTAGCTTTAAGCCCTGTACCTTTTTGACCTTGTCATTCACACTTTGAATTTGAAACTTCACTCTTGGTTCTGTCTTCTTCTGAAGTCTGGTGCTGCTTTGACAAGTTTGTGCCTGATCCACAGTTTAAGAAACGCAGGTCTCACACCGTGTGGTGACTTTGCTTTTTACACTTTTATAAATATGATGCTATTTAAAGCACATGGAAATGAGAGTTTATTATTGTGGTTATTGTATTTAAAAGAAACCTGTCATATAGAAGAGGCTACATCACAATAAGACGTAGTTGTAAATCTTTTCTTCAGTACCAGAGAAATGCATCACTGATGCTGCAGGTTTATTATGAGAAGAGCCACAGCAGGGCTGGCTGTAAATGAATTTAATTGGCTGTTAACAGCAAAGTTAGCTCCTGGTGCACCTCAAACACAGAAAGCCAAGAATGAGGGAGGATGACTTTTAACTCGTAGCTGCCTCACTTTAAAACCTCAGTAAGATATACTTTATAATTACATTTCACTGGGTTTTTCAGAGTGAAAAATAATCTTTAAGTGCATGCAGGCTGGTTGTTTTTCAAGCCTTTGTAGAATTTGTGCCGTGTATGTTTGTTATTCCATCTAATTAGACAGCAGGGTACACAGCAGCTCTGAGTTCTGGGACAGGAATTAACATTTCACTAGAAACAAAGTTCACTTTTGAATAAACAACTCTTTAAAATGAGCATGATTTGGACTTGTATAAAAGAAAATACTTACAAAGGCCTTCTAGAGTGTTTCTGATGCTACTCACCACTGCATTTACTAGAGGACTGTTCCTTATCAGGACAATACAAGCCGAGCATGTGAGCAGAGATCCAGGCTTTTTGTGATTTAATGGTAGTTATTGTAAGTATCAAACTATCTGAGCTGAAATATGCCTACAGTAATCATTAACTTGAGAACTGTGATTTCAAAAGAGATATTTAGATTATTCCTTCTCCCTGTGCAGCATTGCTGTTTGATTTCTGTGTGCTGTTTTTAGTGTCATCATTAAGGAAATTATAGTCAACAATTCTGCTTCAGCCTGGTTGTTTTACTCTGCTCTATTTATTATGAGGGGAATCAAACCCTGAATTCACACCTGAAGACACAGTGCCTTTGAGCAATGTGAGAAAGCCAGCCACAGAGCAGAATGAAGGTTTAGAAACAGACTGGTTGACCTCAGACGTGGAGACGGGATGTGAGACTGTTTCTGTGTGTGTCTATGTGTGCGTGATTGTACGGCGTTAGGGTATGTACTGAACATTTGTCGAGTGTGTGCGTGCATTCCTGCGTTTACGTGTCGGGGGGAAACTGTGAAATGATTGTGTGGTGTCAAACAAATATTCATTTGACTCAGCACCGTCACGTCAACAGCCACTTGTTTCAGCTGCTTGATAAGTGCGAGCAGAATGGAAGGCACTGTCTCCGCTCTGAATTAAACTGAGCTTTCCTGTACCTGCACTGGGTCATATATGTGGCTTGGACCATTGCCCACTTGCTCTGACACAGTGCCTCCTTTCTTACTTTATACCTAAATGTACAGTGGTAGCCATTGTGGGCATCTCCTGGGCCTGATCCTATATCGTGTTAGTGATTCAAGAACGTTTAAGATGAACTCTTTTGATCCACTGGTGAAATTGCAAAGATTGACTGCAATGAAAAATAAGCTGCCTTTTTTTTGATCCAGTGATATTATAGTAATATATATGAGTACGCCTTCTTTTCAGTTATTTCTACACAGCTTACAGGTAGACAGTCCTTCTGGAAAGCTATTAGAGAAAACAGCTGGATGTGCAATATTTAGTCCTGATGTGTAATAAATCAAAGGTGTGAGAGTGTTTTTCTTTTTCTTAATCTGTTTTAATGCTGTTGTGCAGCACGGTGGCGCGGTGGTTAGCACTGTTGCCTCACAGCAAGAAGGTCCTGGGTTTGAATCCACCATCTCGCCAGTGTGGAGTTTGTATGTTCTCCCCGTGTCTGCGTGGGTTCTCTCTGGGTACTCCGGCTTCCTCCCACAGTCCAAAGACATGCAGTTAGTGGGGTTAGGTTAATTGGTGATTCTAAATTGGCCTTAGGTGTGAATGGTTGTCTGTCTCTCTATGTTAGCCCTGCGACAGAATGGCGAGCTGTCCAGGGTGTACCCCGCCTCTCGCCCTGTGATACCTGGGATAGGCTCCAGCCCCCACCCGTGACCCTGAATAGGATAAGCGGAAGAAGATGGATGGATGTTTTATGTTGTATGCAAAGAAAAAACTACAGGTCTTTTCTTCTGAGAGTTAAGTACTCTGTGCAGAAAAAAGCAGAACTCTAATTTAAATGCTATCTCTTTAGTTTCCATTGTTTTCAGAGCTTCACAGACCCGTTGGGTTAATGATGACTGTGTGTAAGGTACTGATTTAGGGTCATTTCTGGCTGTTAAATCTTCATCTGTAAGATTTTACTTGTTTACTTACTGAATGTAACTGCTGTGTCACACACAGTTGTGTTGTTTAAAAATAAATGTAATGACCGATTACGTCTCTTGTTTCTCTGTCATCAGACCCAGTGGATGTGTTACAGGCTCTGCAGGTTCCCTCTCTCCCTGAGGGTGTGAAGAAGGTCCCTGGCTTCTGCACATCCCGTCGCTCCAGCAGCCCCGATCATGCTTTCCGCATCACCAAGAAGGCTCAGATCTCAGCCCCCACCAAGCAGCTCTTCTCAGGTAGGCCTCAGCTGGACCGGATGTCGAGGCATTGGAGTCTTTGGATGAACTGCTTTGTAAAGTGCCATAAGTTTGTTTGAATACTGGGGGTATTCACAACCTAAATTTAAGTTTCATGGTTTGTGTTTTACTTAAAGAGGTGATGTGTCATCTCACTTTTGTAATGTTGATTAACTTCTACGACATATGAGATTTACTATCTCAGACTTTTCTCAAGAAGCTCTGGGCAAAGCCACAGAATACACAGGCTGAGCAGTACACCTGATTTGTCATCATAAGAAATGTCATCATGAAAGTGGCTTACAAAGCTGCTTTGCAGCCAACGATTTTGCTTTGACAATAGTTAGGTACAATACACTGCTGTGCAAAAGTTTTGAGCCACCCTCATTTCTTTATATTTTGCAGGAAAGTGGGAAATAGGTGCAGCGAATCATTGAAATGTGTGCAAACATAAATGGCAATACAGTATATAAGGCAAAAACAGAGTTTGTACAATTCTGAGATTGAAAGTCAATATTTGGTCTGACCACCTTTACTCTTCAACACAGCCTGACCTCTCTTAGGCAAGCTTTCTGTAATTTCTTTAAGTCTTCAGGAATAGTTCTGCAGGCTTCTTGAAGGACATTCAAAGCTCTTCTTTGGATGTTGGCTGCCTTTTGTTCTGTTCTCTGTCAAGATGATCCCACACTGCTTCAGTAATGTTGAGGTCCGGGTTCTGAGGAGGCCAATCCATGACTGATAGAGTTTCATTGTGTGTTTTTCTATCCAGGTATGATTTTACTGCTGCAGATAGCTTTTTTTAAGGACACATTGCACACCATACTGAGATATGCCAAGTTTCCAGCTAATAACTCTTTGGGAATCACCTTGTTGGTGCAAAAATCCTGCTTTATGTCGGTGTTATAACTGTGTTAATCTTTAGCATTTTTTGCAGATTCAACTAAAGAAATGGGAACAAATGATGTGTTTTTGAGACAGGTTGCTAGTAACAAAGTCCTAAAAGAGACAACTTAAAATTGGTTGTTTTGTCTGTTATATCTAGACACAACACTGGGTCATCCCTTGAGTTTATGGTTGAATGATTCATAGGTCAGGGTTAAGTGGCTTAACAAACAAAAAAACCTTCCTCTGAAAATGGTCAGGTACAAGGACTGGACTGAAAATGAGTGAAAAAGGACTAAAGAAAAACTTTGAAAGACCTTCAGAAGGCCTGGAGAACTATTACTCAAGACCACTTTAAAAAATTACAAGAAAGTCTGGCTTCTTGGAAGCAAAGAAAATGAGGGGTGGCTCAAGACATTTGCACAGTACTGCACAACAACAGTGTTATTGTGAGGTCTAAAAAATGAGAATATCTCTAAAAAAAAAACTAAAAAAAAACTTTTAGGTTAGGTTTTTGTATTTTGTAATTCTTCAGAGATGCCATCCAAAAAGCACAAGACTCAAACAAATCCAGTTTGACTCCCAGCAGGAAAAAGACTGACTTTTTTCCATAAATGTCACTTAGGTCTGATAGTGTACAAAATAACACATACATGTGACAAAGTTAGCATATTATGCCAAATTCATAGAAGAACGTGTGTTGTTAGCTAATAATAATTAACCTGGCTAGTTTATGGTAGCTAACCTTGAATTAGGGCTTGAGGATTTTCTACCTTAAAAAAATATTAAATGTAGTGGAATGGTATGTTAATGTTTTACAATATTAAAGGCACATAGCTCTTTATAGCAAATGGGGTTTTATCTTATTTTAATCATTAAGATTTGCTCAGTTAAAAAGAAATTTAATATTTTAGGTAGATACTATGTAAAATTGGCTTTGTATTCAGTATTTACTGTGTATTCCAGGGTGAAACCTGTAATTATTCTTACAAGTTTGTATATGTTTGAACGAAGCCCTCTGGAGCTGCCAGACTGCTCATAGATATAAAGTATAATTGTGTGTTGCAGTGCAGCAGCAGAGTTAAACTGTGTGGAAGACCCACAACAAATTAACTTTAGAAAGCTGCCTGACACCCAGGAGTGAGGAAAGAAAAGAGAAGGTAGCACTTATGTGGCTGTGAATAAATCCTCAAAAGTCAAAGCTGATTTTCAGCTCGTTTTCTTAAGTTTAGCCTTTTTTTCTCCAGCTGTGCCCACCTGTTATTATGGGATACACCATCTAGACCAGCTTCACGTGGGATTATAGCATGATATTATGTAATCTGACATATAGGTAATCACTTAAATCTCGTCATTAGTGATATCTTCACGTTTCTATCATCCTGACTTACTTGTTGTATCTTCCTTCACCAGTAAAAACTTGTTCATCTCTTTTCACTTTGACTTCTCTCTCCTGCCTCTGTCCTTTTCCTTTCCAGTCTACACACCTTCCTCCAGCATATACTTACTGTATATAGTTAAATCTTTGTGTTTATGTATTTGACTCATAATTGCCCCCTTCTCTTCATTCTACCTTTTTCTAAAGTATCCACAGACCCAGGTTTATAGCTAGTACTTTCCTAATGTTATTGTCCCTTTCCTCTCACCCTTTCCTTCCTCCATCCACAGGTCGTTTCCCGGAGAATTTCTCCATCATGGCTCTGGTTAAGGCCCAGGCCGGCCTCCAGGCCTTCCTCCTCTCCATCTACAGCGAGCAGGGCATCCAGCAGCTGGGTATTGAACTAGGACGTTCACCTGTTTTCCTGTACGAGGACCAGAACGGCAAGCCAGCCCCTGAGGACTACCCACTCTTCAAAGGCGTCAACCTGGCTGATGGCAAGTCAGTAACCAGCAACAACCAGTTTGTGACTGGTTGAAATGACATGATTGGGGTCATGTAGGTGTGAATGGTTGGGAGTAGTGTTTGTTGTTTGGAAATTATATATACTTTGTGGGGTTGCTGGATACCTTCTTATTTGTGGCTGTTGTCACGTTGCTTATTGAGTTGCCTGTGGTTCCTCCTCCTTGTCTGTAGGTGGCATCGCATTGCTTTCTCTGTTTCCAAGAAAAGTGTGACATTGCTGCTGGACTGCAAGAAGAAGATGACCCGACCTCTGCCCAGGGGCAACAAGGCAGTGATTGACACCAATGGCATCACAGTGTTTGGAGCCCGCCTGCTAGATGAGGAGGTTTTCCAGGTGAGGACCTCCATCAGCAAGAGACGGGCTGTGTTGCTACTGGCTGAGTGGTTGATTACTAGATAGGCTTCAGACTTAAACTGCAAAGTTTGAACAGGCAAATCATATGTTTGTTAATGCTTTGGTCATGTAAACACAAAAGCAAGTTCCAGTGATGTGTTCTTGTTTTTTCCCTCCACAGGGAGACATCCAGCAGCTGCTGATTGCCTCCAACCCTCAAGCTGCCTATGACTTCTGTGAACACTACAGCCCTGACTGTGACTCCCCTCTGCCCAAAACCCAGGCTCAGGACCCCAACACATACGTGAGTAACACCACAACAAAACATGTTCAAACACAGATGTTTGAAATCAGCTGATCAGTGAATCATGATCCGAAAAGGTTCCTGCAGGGAACAACAACTAACGTTTTTTTATAGTCAAGTTTACACAAAGTGAATGAACGGCCTGACACAGAAATCCACAGCAAGACTACTGAGTTACAGAGTGAATAACCTCAGACTGTAGCTGCTGTTGTTTGTTCACAACTGATTCATAAAACTGAAGGCTCATCTGTAGCTCCAGTAAAGGAGGCCCGAACAGAAACTGTGGACCTTTTCCATCCACGTGGCTCTTATTGGACAAAGAAAAACTGCCACTGAATCCAGATAATCTGAAAGAAAGCCATTTTTTGATTTTTCTAGCAAATGAAAGCATCTTGAGATCAGGAAAAAATATAAAGGATGAATTTTAAACATTCTGGAAACCAGAGTTCGTCCATCTTATAAAATGACTATGGCCCACTGGTTAGCACTGATGCCTTTGCAGAAGAGGTCCTTCACATTCCTCCTGCCCCGAGTTGAATAGTCTTACCATGTTTACTTCAAGTTCCTCCTGATGTACCTAGTTTCTTCTAAGAAGGGTTTTAAAGGGTTTTGTCTAATTTCGTTTTAAATTCAGTCTAGTTGGTAAACTAAATATCTGTAAATGAAGTCCTCAGGTTCAGTTTGGGTCATCTGTTAATGTCATCAAAGTGCTGCTCTTCCTTTCTGTCTTCCTCACGCATCCTCGTCATCAGCAACAGTTTGTATCCATCCACTTTCCTCCTCACCTCCACAGTCTGTGTGTCCCATTTGGTGACGAAAAGCAGAGGCACTGTCATCACCCCATCCCAAAACTGCATTTTTATCATTTCTATCATTTTTACCTTTTTATGCTGTTGACTTCTTAGAGCAGTGGAAAAGGAGTGGAACACAGAAAGGTAGGGGAAAGAGGATGATACAAGCAAACATCAATGTCTTTCCCATTTTTTTCATAATGGATTGGAAGAAAGAGGATTTATTAAAAACATAAAACATGCAAATGAAGTTAAATTCTGATTGGTTTTCCAGTTAAATTGAGACCTATAAGAATTTGGCATGACGATGGCTTAAGGTGGAGCCTCTTTACTTACTGAGACTGGTTGTGCACATTATGAGCATTATAGGCTTTGCAAGCTTACACTCATTCTCTCTAAAAACGAGCTGATATTTGGGAGTCAGCAGTTCCCTGACAATGGCTGCACCACAGAGCTGAAGTAGCAAATAACTTTCATCTGCATTCATCCATCCAAAGTACATGATCTTTGTTTTATGAGCTTGCATGCCTGATCTTAAATCAGTGTAAAGTTTCAGTCACTGTGCGGAGCTCCAACACTTTATGTCCCAAACCCTGTCATGTTGGTGCTGTTGAGATGACTTCTTCTTTTTTTGGATGAATAGAAATCTGTGTGGTTTTATTCATTGGCTTTAACCATTGCTTTATTTTTTTTTTCTCATTCATCAAGGCTGTCTGTGTACGAACATATTTAATATCAACACTTTTTGACCTGCCACACAGACTCTGATGAATGAAAAAAATAAAAGCTTTGCATTTTCTTATCATCCTCTTTCCTTCCTCCTGCTGTCTATCACCATCCTTCCCCCCACCCCTCTTGCTGCTTCACATACACCCCTCTTTATCTTTATCTTCATTTATCCCAACATGGCCTCTACAACCCCTCTTAACCTCCCCATGGAAATCTACACTCCTCTTCATGCATTCCTCCTGCGTTCATGTTCCTTCCTCCTTCCATCCTTCCATCTCCCTCAGTACTTTGATGAGGAGCAGGATGACCATGAATACCCCTATTATTATGAGGAAACAACAGGCATTTCCTCCTCTTCTGCGTCCCCCTCTTCCCAACCTGGGGCCCCCAAACAACAGGTAAAGAGGGAGCAAGAGAGAGGGAAAACACAAGCAGGGTTTGTGGAAGGGAAGGAGAATGAGAGGAGGAGAGAGGGAGGCATTTAAACAATAACTGGTTCATAATCCACGATGCATTATTAGCTGTAAAATATTGGAATGCAATCTAAATTTACAGGGCATGTTTCATGAATTATTTGTTTTTATTTTTGGCTCTCCACATGCCTCTCTCTCTGCCATCATTACTCCACCATTACTCCATAGCTCCCCGTTTTATTTACATCAACCTTTTCTTTAATCCAGATTGACCGCTAACATGTCATTACCTCCATCCCCATCTCACAGGATTATTTTTGTCATCTACATGTTGTCGTATGTGTTATGTGTTCACGTGTGGCCATGTGGGGGCACTGGGGCAGTGAAGGTGCAGCTGTGTTGTCATACACACTTGCAGTTTTTTTCTCCTATTCTCATCCCCTTAATGTTCCAGTATCCATTCCGAATTTATATGTATGTCCTGTCCTCTTCTACCTTAAACCTGAACAAAATACATTTTCCCAAAGATCAAGAAAACGTTTTGGGGAGAGGAAGCTCCGCAAAGTTTCTCAACAGATAATAAGGTTACAAATCAAACAACCTCAAAGACCCTCAAGGAGAGTTTTTTTTTTTTTTGATGAAATGGTGTCAGGTCAGTCATGCCATAAGATTAACATTAACATATTAACATAAGTTAATTGCCTGACATCAAGGATTTCCTAATCATATAATAAATTGGACTTTTAGAGAACGTTAAGACAGTTTATATTCTTTACTTAATCATCTGTAGTTTTTATTTTTGTGTCTATTGATATTATCACGCCATTTCAGTGGATTTCATGATGATTGTTTTGACTTTGATTACAAACTGAGCACAGGTTGGCTCTGGAAACACATAAGAAGCTGTCAGAGTGCCCTTGTTTTTATCTGATCTGGGTTTGGTTTGTCATGCATTGGGTAATCAGTTGGTAATCACACCATAACATAATTATTTGACTTACAAATACTTTCCTTTGGTTGCTTATGTTTTCTGACACTCACTACATGGTATTTTATGACAGACACCACCCATTTAGCTTCCCAGTTAACACAAAAATAACACAGACAGATTTTCAGTAGTGTTTGACTAGGCGTCTTCATTGTCCTGTTACTTGCATGTTTACTTTATTGTCTCGGACGATGTCACCGCATGCACCTACTGTACGTCTGCATCATCTGTTTCCATATCAGTTTTTCAGTCAACACAGGAATATCAATGCACGTTTTTGTGTTGGTAAATGCATTCATGTTTGTACATCTGACCTTTGTGAGGGGTGTGTATTCCCCTTTGGTGGCCTGTTTTCCATTCACATTGTAGTTTTTAGGTGATTGTTTTTGTCTGTGGTTTTAATTTGCATGTATTTTATTGTAGCAGCATGGTGTAAAGAGGTATTGATCTACTGTACTTTTTTATTTTTGTGGTTTTTTTGTTGTTTTTTTTGTGTGTGTGCGTCTACAGTATGTATATGTGTGAGAGTGTGTTTTGCAGCCAGCTTTACCTGACCAGTCACGCCCTAAGTGCCTCTGCCAAACCACAGCCTCAATTCTTATTAGCACAAAGATGCTGCTTTGTTATTTAGTATTGGGAATGGCATTATTGGAGAGATCAGCACAAAAAAACTCAAATAAAGACTCAAAGACATGAAATTTATCAAATTTCTAATTTTATGTAGTATCAGTACTGTTTTCAGGTGTGTTTTTAAAACTTGTGCTCCATTAATCCTTTGCTGTATCCAGTAATGCCTGTACAGTCTCAGTAAATCATCCAAGCCTTAGCCATCTTTATGTCATTGTTTCTCAAAACATCCGTTCTTGTCTTTCTCTCTCCTTCTGTCCATCCCTTGTTTGTGCTTGTCATCCCCCTCCCCATCTCCATGTATCTTTGTCATCTTCCACTCTCTCTCCACGTCTTTGTCCATATGCATTTTTACATACAAAACAACATCTCAACCAAACAATAATCACGGATATTAGAAGAAGGCCCTCAATGGAAAAGCAGCCCCTACTAAATCCACCCTTGTAAAAGCCAAACCCACTCCACCTAAGCCTGCCAGGTCTGGGGCATACAAACTCGTCGTCAAGCCCCCTATGCCCACAAAAGCTCCCAAGTCTTCCACAGCCAAGTCATCCAAAGCAAAACCCACTGCAGCAGAGACCCTCCTGTCAAAAATCAAACCAACAGGAGCAGCTAAATCTAAGACCACAGCTTCTCCAGCTAAGAATGGTAAACCAGGTGCTGAGAAGAAAGCAAATGGCAATGGTAATGGAAAAGCTACAGCTGGGGCCAAACCAACAGCTCAGGCCAAAGTAAATGGAAATGGCAATGGCAAGGTTGTAGCTGAGAAGAAAGTCATTGGTAATGGAAATGCAAAAGCTCCTGTTGCCTCTAATGCTAATGGCAATGGCAACAGCAAAGCTACAGCAGAGAAGAAAGCCAATGGAAATGGCAAAACTACCACTGAGGTTAAAGTTAATGGCAAAGCTGAAACTAAAGCCAATGGTGGGGCTAAGGCTAATGGCAATCACAAGCAAACTACAGCAGCAGAAAAGCAAGCCGTTAGTAATGGGGGTGCAAATCAAGCTAAAATTCAAACCACTACAAAATCAAAGACTGAGAAAGTTGTTAAAGTAGAAACTACTAAGGCACCTAAACCCACAAAAGCATCAAAAGCTGTGGCCACCAAAGCTCCAAAAACAAAAACCCAAGGGAAGGCGGAGGTCAAAGAAGTCACCAAAGTTAAAACTGTGGTGACCAAAGTCAAACCAACGGTGAGCAAAGTGGCGAATAATGTCGTCAAAAAGTTTTCCATCCAGACGACAGCAGCTACAACATCTCCCCCCGTGCGGCCCACTCCACCCAGACCCACGAAAGTCAAGCTGCAATTGGACGTGAATGTCAAATCGCAGCACAAACCTTTCCCACCGTTTGGCAGCACTGCAGGTCCAACGAAGAAAGTTACCAACGGTTATCAGCAGGTACAACAGGAGAGCTCATGTTTGGGTCGGAATGCCCAGAGTCGTATGTCCCATCTTTCCAATCTCTTTTCCAGATCTTTCCATCATCTAGGATCTGCAGCAGAATTTTTATTACACCAATTTTATTTATTTTATTTTATTTTACTGGTCTCGTTTATGGATAGTTTTCACTTTCATTTGATTGTAAATTTTGATGCAAATCCTTGATGGTGCACGATCTGGTCTTCAGAGTGGAAGCTGGTTCATACCAAGCTGGCTGCCTTCTCCTCTGTTCATATATCATATGATCTTCATGATCACCCCAACTTCCACATATGATATGGTACAGCGGTGCAAAATGAAGCATGGCTAATTGAACGGTTTCACTGTTCTTTACTTCACTTCATACTCCTACCTTCAAGCTGCTGAAACTGGATGTCAGAACGTGAATACACTCCAGCACTCCGTCTCTTTCTTTCCAGGGAAACCATTAACACAACGCTCTAATGAATGAGCATGGATTGCTATGGCACAAAAATTAAACTGAGAAAACACAAATACTATCACATTTTATACATGTGCAACACAACAGACTTCTGTCTCTCTGTGGTTCTCTCTCTCTTTTTGTTTTTGTTCGATTTTTGCGTACCTGTGTTTTCTCTCTGATTGCTGTCTCCCTGTCTGCTGTCATATTTTGTATCTAATGTGAATAAAGCAGCTTCACAGAAACTTTAAAGCCTTCGTTAGAAATTCAATTTTATTAAGTGTCTACTGTGAAGCCAATTTTGATCTCGGGAGAGGCACATGCTCATGAGGCTGAGGAGTTTCTGGACATTTTATTTACCACCGATTGAATTAATTGAATCATGTTTCTGTGAGGCTGTTAAATGGGGTTATTTCACTGTTGTCTCATCTTGAGTGAAACTGGTCATCCCAAAGCATCAAATCATGATGTTTTCACCTGACAGGATGGCTAGAAGTCTCGGTCCTACTTCCAATACGAGCATATTTCACCCTTTCTGAAATCTTGGCTTGTGAGCTTTAAAAAGCAAAAATGGTTCAACAAAAAATGAAAAGAAATTTCATCAAAGTTGTCTCAATGACTCTCTAAATCTTGCATCAGGCAAAATTTATGGTCACTGAGATTCAGAAACTGCCTGAAATTTCTTTTCAAAAATGGTTCTTTTCAACTTTAAAGATGTGAGTTGCCGCTAAAATGTTCTTAGCCTTTGGCAACCACAGTTTCATGTTTCATTTTCTTCTTTTAACTCATCACCAACCAGAAGCAGACTTTGAACTAACCACACTCTTTCAATCAAATTTGCTTACTTCCTCCCTGCTCCCCCACTTCCTGTCGACTTGACCAATTAGGATGTAGGCACTGAATATTCTGAGGCTGGCCACACCCCTACAGAGACTGATTATTACTATGAGGAGACCTTCCCACAGCCAGAGGGTGAGGTGGTTGGACAAGAGGAGAACGTTGTACAGGTAACAAGAAGATGACACACTGATCAGAGACACACATCAAGTCCTGCAGAATAGCTAAACCTCCCAAATACCATACATGCAAAAAAAAATAAGACTTCCATTAGGGAGAGGATGGTGTAATACCTGTGTGGTGGTGAGCCCAGTCTTTGTAGTTTAACAAAGTAGTTAGAGCTCTGTCTCTCTTTACACTTTTCTAACCACACATCACTGTTTTGTTGGCGCCGACGCCATCTGACAAGACATAAGAGAAAACCTCTTTCAAAACAGAATGCAGCACAATCATCTGCTTGTGCTATCAAATATTTTTATGTGGTTCCCCTTTTCCCTAACAGCAAGATTCCTGTTTTGTTCTCATCTCAAGATCCCTGGCTGTTCTGGTTGTTATCTTGACATAAGAACAAAAAATCTTGTGAAAAAGGGATCCACATGACAATATTTGATATGCACTTTCAACCACAGCAAAACAAAAGAGAGATGAATATAATGCATTCTTGTTTGAGAGAAAACTCTAACTCAACTAAAGATTTAGTCTAGAGAATATGAGAATTTATTTATTGAGATTTGTTTATTTGATCAGTTTTAGCTGACTTTGGCTGGTTCTGTTTTCCAATTTTAATGCTTACAATATTTTTGCTACTGTTACTGAGAACATTTTTTGGGATATTATTTAGGAAAAAAGTCCACATCATTCATTAGCAGGGATAGTGTGTCTGATATTTTAATTCATTGTGGATTTTGTAAATGAGAAAACTACAGTATAATCACACTGGATTGTTATTTGTTTTAAACATGCATGGTAAGTAAAACAGAAAATAACATAGACTTTGCTTTGCAGATAGTAGCAACTTGTTTTCACAAAGTGTTTCATATCAGTTCTGTGTGTTCAGGTACAATGCAAACATTACTTTGACAATCTCACTCTCTCTTCATGCCAAACTTCATGCCAGCTTATACATTTGGACAAACTGGGAGATATTCAGTGGTTACAGGTCATCACACACGAGCTGATGCTGAAATGCTTTGGTGAAATCATTCCATAATAAACCACAGATGATTAACAGAACTGTAGGGTTGCAGGATAAACCTGATAATGTGTACAGTCTCTTTGTGTTCTGTCCCTGTGTGACTGTTTGTTTACAAAAGGTAAGACTCACTTCTTTCCATATGCTCCCTCTTCCGCTGCTCCTGTTGTTTCATTCTTTATTTCACTTTCACATTGAACATTTCCCCATCCTGCACACCTCTCCCTCTTTCTTTCACCGTTCTGTCCTCCTGTATTTTCCTTTGCTCGATTTTCATTCTCTCGCGCCCCTCCATCTATCCGGTTGCGGCTGTGATAAACTCAACGCAGCACCAGGTGGAACCGGCATTGGTGGGAGAAGAGGTAGATGCCACCAAGACAGGCGGTACAGGAGATGAGTTCTTCGCTGAGGAGTATGTGACTGGGGACGTGGGCCTTAAGGAATACGACTATAACTACAGGGACTACAGTGATCCGTTACCAGAGACCGGAGAGGTCGAGGCCAACATGGGCCCCGCCCTGTCCGCTGTGACAGACGAGGGAGGCGTAAGTAAAACATTTCAACCAACTCTACAGTTTTGTCACATTGTATTCAATGTCTCCTCAAATGACTTGTTTGAATTTGCCATCTGCAGAAAGATATTATCTGTATACCTTTTTTGTTTTTTACGTCTTACATCAATTGACCTTCTTGCTTCTGGTGGCTAATTTGAGCACAAATAGGAGAATAAAGTGCTTTGAAGACTAACATAGAGATGGGATGTACCAATAATTATTCTTAAATGTGGATGTAGATAAACCTACTTAAACTAGACTTCATAAATGAACCATCAGTCTACTATTATTCAGTATTCATTTTATGTATTTGTTATTAAAACCAGTTTTAAATTCTCACCAAATTGTGATATTAGTGAATTCAAAATGGACACTATGCATGTAAAACTGGTTCACAGATTCAGTTTTATAGCCGGCCAACTCAACGAGTCACAGAGGAACAGACACTGAATGCATTTCAAGACGTAGTCGTCACAGCAGTGGTTGAAATGGGTTTTATTTTATAGTGTGTATTGCGAGCCTAAAGAGCCTTAACAGTAACTTCAGCTGTCACATACACTGCATAAAGAGGCATTGAGAAGTGCACCAGTAACAAGCTGCTGTTTGTCTTGAATGCCATTTATCTCAGTGTATATGGCTTCGTTTTTTGGTGCTAAGCTCAGATGAATCTCTATCTGTGCAAAAATAAACCTACAAGTAATGGACCAACAGTCTGGAGAACTGCTGAATCAATGGTATTTGGATAAAAGCTTATGCTTTTACCACAAGTGAAACAGGTTTTGTTACTCTGTTTATAATAATGTTTGATATACGTTGGTATGTGATAAATTGTTATCGTCATCTTTGTCAATGCATGCAGTCAAAACACTGACAGCTGCTTTCAGTGAGTTTGTTTGTATTTTTTTTCTTTTTGTGTGTGTGTGTGTGTGTGTGTGTGTGTGTGTGTGTGTGTGTGTGTGTGTGTCTGTGTCTGTGTGCGTGTGTGTGTCTGTGTCTGTGTCTGTGTGCAGATTTGCTTGTAGGGATGG
>VUQI01061657.1:0-24023 GCA_015106735.1 Paratilapia polleni
CTTATTTAACAAACCTTTCAGTCCTGAATTCAACATTAAAATTACATCTAAAACAAGTAAAACCTGTCAGTGAGATAATTCAACATAATTACCACACAGAACTCTTATTAGAAACCATATTTTACAAAAGGGAGAATAATGAAAACAGAGCTCAGCTCAGGAAGAAGGCCACAGCAGGAGTGATCAGTCAGCGTGAACTGTGCTGTCTTTTTGTTTCTCCAGGTTCGAAGTCCAAATGACTGACAGAGGAGCAAAGAAAACAGGACATAACAAATAGGCCAAGTATAGTAAAAAAAATAAAAAACCCAACATTTACAGTAATAACATAATATTACAGTTATTATAGTTGGCTGTACAAAATGACAGCATGTAGACTTCAGCAGTGGAGTCATGACGTGCTGCTGCACTGGTATCGGTTTGTGTGGCTCTTTGCCTTCGCAGAGAGAGGGATTATGGGAATTCAACCTACGGAGAGACTAAAATGAGACCACACGTAGGTCGAATGCTGACTGCTTGAAAAGTTGTCTTGAGCAGCACAAAAACCAGCAAAGATTAAAAATGAACAGAAGAGAAGCACAGATCACAGCTGCAGTGGATGGTTTTCATTATTTTACACTCAGTTTCACTTCAGTATAAAGATGTTTTTTTGTATTTTATTTTAGGATGTCTGTCTTCTCCACAGCAGCAGCTAAGCTAAAGGATGATACAATCATGAAGAGAGAGAAAAGAGGAGGTGATGGAAGAAGAGCAGGGGGTGGTGGTCTTGGTTGTCACCTTGTTCCTGTGGTAGGCTCAGAACCACAGCCTCAGAGTTTAAGGTACTAATTCTCATCCCTGCAGCAAACTGGCCCAGCACAAGCTGGAGGTCAGCCGGACCACATCATCCAAGAAAAGCAAAGAACTGGAAACCTTCTGCTGCATGAAGTTCTGTCCATGAAACAAAGGGCTGCCCTGGGTGAGTCCAGCACCCACTGGGAACCAGTCTGACTTATTGCTGGAAATGGTTCAGGATGAAAGAGGTATTAAAGTGATGTGAGAAAGACTGGATCGCTGGGCCTGACTATTGTGCTTCCTGACAGATTTTCTGAGTTAAAAGTGTGGTCTGCTTTCTTTCTTCTTCTCTCCTCGGGCACGGCAGGAGGCCGTTATTCTGAAATAATTACACTATCATCTCTAAACAACTTCATACTGTAATTGTCTTGGAGAAACAAGAATAAAGCTGTATTTAGAGCTGCTCTAAAAGCTTTGAGCTAACCGTTAACAATGACGCTGGTAACCTGCTGATGTTCAGCAGCTTTAAAAACCACCCAGACACCGAGCAGTCCTCTGCAGTTGCTGCTGACACATGTTCCCTCTGTGTGATCTTCCCAAACCAGCAGAAACACAAACTTTCCTCGCTCGCCGCCCCGCATTCAGCCCTGCTGGATGACGATGTGTCGCTGTGTGTAACAAAGGCACGCAGTAGATTACCACCTGGACAGGTGCTGCCACAGCTGTGACACCACCACCTCCATTTTAAAGCTCTTCTCTCCTCAGCTTCATTCAGCTTCACCAGCTGCAGGCTTCATTTCAGTTTGATCTCATTCACCAACATTTAACGTGTAAAAATAAATGGCTCATAAAAACAGAACTTAACCATTTCGCTAGAATTGATTTTGATATTTGGCTTTGAGCATGTACTGAGACGTTAATAAAGTCTGTTTACATTTTTTTTCCAGGCAGGAAGTCTTTAACAGCAGTAAAGATAAAAGTTCAGTCATTTTGGCGCAGATTGCGACTTCACTGTCCGTCTTTCTATGAACCCTATTGTCACGTCGGGCTGTGTGGCGGGGCAGGTTTCGGACCCAAGGTGCTCACAGCACGAGAGACAGGATTAACTCAAAAAACAGATTTATTGCAAAAAGAACGACAAAATAAACTTACAATACAGAGGCTGGAAATGCAGGGCGCACAAACGCAGGGTAGAGCACAGAGAGGTGACAAACACACAGCCATGAGGGATCCATGAAGGATGAAGCAACAAGGGACAGACGCAAACTGAGGAGGGGAACAGGGAACAGGGAAGACGAGAGACAGGTGAACTAAATCAGAACTGACGAGACAAGGGAAGCAAAACTAAATACAATGAACAGGAGACACGAGACAGTCAAAATAAAACAGGAAACCAGACAACTAAAAGAAGAAATACACAACTCAGGGGAACACTGAAACTATAAGTGAACACAGGAATAACAGAAAACATGAAATACAAACATGGGGAGCACGGGAGGGCTGGATAACTGAAGAACAGCAATACCACACTAAAACTATAACATGAACAGAACCCATGTAGTGAACAGACACGGGGACACAACATGGGGAACACGGGAGGCTGGAGAACAGAAACCACATAATGAACAGAATACAAAACTCAAAATCATTCTCCTAACTCGACAGAATACAGAATCAACTCAAAACCCCCTGACACCTATGGGCAGTGATCATAACGTCCAGCAGCTCCATAATAAAAAATGTGGTTTACCTGATTTTAATTAGGCTGATCTCCCCTTTAAGGTCATCTTCCTGTGCACGTCTGGATCTCCTCTAGCACACCTGCCTTTTTCTTAGGTCTGTCCCTGGAAGTCCCTTTCTGACCACTTGTTTGAACATCTGTGATGTGGATTTCCTCCACTGTGCCAACATAGCTACCCTTCAACTTCAGTCCCATTTTGAGGACAGAGAGACACATCAGGTGAGTATAGCAAATGGTGAGTGATTGTTTTGGTGTTGCCAAAAAGCTGCTGTATTTTCACGATGACTAACAGCATACACCAGCTGGTTCATGCCAAATGTTCTCCCACTGACACCTCAGGATGTCACAGGGATGTGCAGAAAATCCTCCAAAACCCCACACGACATTTCCCTTAACGGAGAACGGACAAAAAACCAAAGTCTTCAGGTCGATGTCACTTTTAGTTTCTAAACTCTTGTCCTGCTTTATGTGAGTTTTAGCCAGAGTTTAAAAGGATAGAAGAACACTTTGAAATCATAGGGGGATATTTTAAAAAGCACATGTAGAATTGGGAGTTCCTATACTTCAGAGTGCAGAAAATAACCTAACTGAATAACTTTTAGGACTCACGCCTGTTCAGGGAAAAAAAACATGTTGAAAAGTAAAGGCTTGGAGCCAGAAACAGGGGGGATCAGCCTGCTCTCATCCTGGGAACAGGGACCAAACCAACGCCTGAAAATGACAAAGTGTGAAAGACGAAAGGTCCCAAAGGGACAGTATCCATCCATCCATCCATCCACTTTTTATCCTGGTCTTGGGGGCAGCAGTCTAAGCAGAGACTCCCAGACCTCCAGCTCTTCTGGGGGACACCGAGGCATTCCCAAACCAGCAGAGAGACATAATCTCTCCAGCGTGTCCGGGGTCTGCCCTGGGGTCTCCTCCCAGTTGGATATGAAACAGCTCACTGAGGAGGCTGTGGTCTCCTGGCTGACAAACCTCTGACTTATGACAGATGTGACAAGCTTAATACACTATACCGCAGATTCCAGTAAGCAGTTTTAATTAATTTATCATTCCTGTTGCTAGACAATCCTTCAAACCCCAGATTAATGTCTAATGAAACCTTTTAAAGGTCAGCTTTTGAATTTTTTATCCCTCAGTATCCACACACAGAAAGTACAAATACAGACAAACTAAGGCTAGTAACACAGCTGGTTAGAGACCAGGAAAAGTTAACGTAGTTTTTAAAAGTCATTGTGGATGCCTGGATATAAATGGTGCTGAAAGGTCATCTGACTATAAATCCAGTGAAATATAGTGCAGCAGATATTATAATAATAAATATGACGTTCCCACCAAGCAGAAAAGTCTGTTTTGTTTAGATGAGAGTGAATCCAAAGAAGGCCTGAGGGGCTGCGGGCGAGCCAGTTGTTCCATCAGCTGGAGAGAAATGAGAGTCACAGCTGGAGCAAAAATGAATCCTGATGTTTTTAGTTATCATGGAGAGGTGGGGCAGCCACAGCACTCAGACAGAGGCCGGGTCAGAGCCACAGAGAGATTTCCATCAGATCGGCCGACTTTAAGTGTGTCCACAGCAGAGGGCTGAGGCAGGTCCTCCTCCTGCAGCTACAGGATCACATCATTTCACCTCAGTAGGTTTTAGAGAATACATCTCACCGTACTATAAGAATCACTTTACACATACAGAGCAGCTGTATCATCTTAAAGATGTATCATCCAGCACCTTAAATCCTCCATATTCCCTCAGTTCAGTGTTGATGTCTTAAAGCAAAAATTAATCTGAATTTCTAAATATGTACAGCGAGTTATAAGAAAACAATACCACATAAAAACTACTGAATAAAAGAAGGAATGATATAATGATGTTATGAATATAAATCAAAACTACAACATTTGAACTGACTGACAGGTTGACTACATTTAATCTACTAAATCATGAAACCTTTTTACATAAACATCTGATAAAGAGCAGCAAACTGAGATTTTACTGCTATTAAAAGAATCATAGAATCTAGTGTCGGGCTAACCACACAAATGTTGCACCCCACCCAGAAAAAGGATGGATACAGTGAACTGAAACTAGCTTTGGAATAACTGGAGAGCCGGTCTTACGGCACTTCGTGAAATACTGACAAAAAAAGCAATCTGTTTGTTCGTGTTCATGGACACGAATTGTCACATGTGAGCATGAATTAGTAAGTGATGTATTTCGATAGGAGGTATAGTTCATGTCAGAAGCACTATATTATTTTCTCCATTCCATTCCATTCTCCATTTCTCCAGTCCCCTTAAAAGAAGTGGCGACCTCTGAATTTAAGCCAAACCATGAGCGTTATCAAAACCTAACCCTGGAGTTATTAAAGCCTAAATCTAGACCCTAAACCTAACCGAGTCGTTTTAAGTTCCATACTTGTTAATAACGTATTTAAAAATGGTGCAAATAATGTGTGAAAAGCTTTGACGTGTATGAACTTGGGCCTCTGGAGTGAAATGATTCAGTCCAACTCCTCCATGTGGACTTCTTTTGCCTTTTAAAAATGGAAAATTTTAATTTTGTGTACACTGACAAATCAGCACATATGAGAGCAGACTGATGAAAAGTCGTGTTCAGGGACACAAAATAATGTTGGGCTAGTCATGTTGAGGAACACAAATGAAAAGATTTAAGGTCATGACTGTTTCACAAACTGCTGTTTAAACTGGAATACAAATAAATACCGACTTTAGAAAAATGAATTAAAATGATACAGTGTACCTCCAAAACTGTCAGAAATAAAATAAAAATGTCTTTAGTTTTAGTCAACACAACCACGATAAGTCTCTGCATCTGTTTAAGATGCGTGTCTGGCTGTGATTCGGTTACCTTCAAAGTGTTGTGTTTATATTTTTATACCCATGCTGAACTTAAATCTTGCCCATATTAGATCAGAATTAACTAAAGCCATACATCGTTAAACACTGAAAACTAAAACAATAAAAACTACTGAAACGAGCAAACGCACCATGGAAGCTGCCTGAAACTAAACTTTAAAATGAAACCAAAAAAAAGAAAGAAAATCTAAAAATAACAAATACATAACTCTGGGGGTTTGGCACATTTTGAAATGACAGCTACGGTATAACCCCCCCTAAACTGCCCCTGCCTAAAAGTCTGGCTGCTGTATGATGCTTTGTCTTTGAATTCATTTTTATAGTGATGCGGTGCTGTGGGGGTGATGCTGTCAGCTTGATGTGCTTCTTTGCCTCGGGGCCCCCCCCACAGTCGAGGCCACCGGTCACCCCTGATGGGACCACACCTGTCAGCCTCACAGTAACAACAAGACTCTGGGGAGCTGGACACATCACCTGCCTGCCCACCAAATAAAAGCTGCAGCACAGACTGCACAGATCTCGGTTTGTTTACCAGCCAATCACAGCCAGCATTTCTTCTTCTCCTCTGTTCCACTTCCTAACACTCAGCGTTCCTGCTGCAGCTGCTGTGAAAATACATTTCTGTTTGAGAAAATCGATTTGGGAGTACTCCGGCCCCGTGAAAGTCATTTCTACCATTTGTCATCTACACAGCTAAGCATGAGAGTGTGCAATAAGAAAAACAAATAAGACGAAGGAGGACAGCACGGTTAGATAATCACAAGAAGTGAGAGAGCATTTCTGATTTGTAGCCATAATATTATCACAGACACTGAAGGAAAAAATGTTTTTCTAGTGTTCCTGTGGAAAGTAACATCACACTGCAAAGGACAAAACCTTCCTTGAAGAAGACGTCAGCTGGAACACAGCAGATGTTGCTCCTAAACCTGGAGATATGCTTCAGCATTAATGCCCCCCATACCATCAGGGATGCTGGCTTTGTGTCATGAAACTGCAAGCAGAAAGGAACCAAATGCAGACTCTCAGGCAGATGGAAGTAAACAGAAAACAAACCTATACACAGAAGAACAATCAGAGGAAACGGACACAGCTGGGAAAAACAAGACACAGGTGCAGACAATCAAGCCAAGTACCTATCAAAATAAAACAGGAAGTGACAACTGTAACAGGAAGTGAGAACTATAAGACAGAAGTAGGGCAAAGAGAACTAATAAACTCTAATACCAACAGCAAATTGAACTAAGACCTAAAGACTGAAAATACTACAGAAATACAAGATGAAAATGTAAACAATAAACAGAGAATTCAAAGTCCATGAACTAAAACCCTGGGTCGAAACCCAGGACGGTGACACTTTAAACTGTGTTCTTATAAAAAGACGGATGGCCCTTCTTCTCTTTAGCCTGGAGGAGGCAGCGTCCATGATCTCCAAACAGGATCTCAGACTCTGATTGGTCAGAGCTGCTTCCTGTCTGCACACATTTCTCCAGAGCCTCTGAATCTTTTCATCAGATTATGTACTGTAGATGATGGATTCACTAATTTATTCTTTATAAAAGTTCTTCTTAAATTGTTGAACAATTTGTCTCAAAGAGTGGTGAACCCCTCCACAGCTTTACTCTCTGGGATGCTCGTTTTAGATCCAATCATGTCATTAATTAACCACATTAGTTATGAGATTTTCCACCTGCTGATTTTTATGGTATTATACAACTCTGAGTCTTTTCTTGCTCCTGTACCAACTTGACTGAAACATTTTACTGCCTTCAAATTCTAAATGATGAGCTATTTTTCAAAAAACATTGACTATCTTTTCAATTTTAAATTTTAAATGTTGTCTTTGTCCAAGGTTTTATTAAATATACTTTTTAAATCCACCTGTCCGTTTTCTTCCACTTATCCAACTCAGAGTTGCGGGGGGCTGGAGCCTATGCCAGCTGCCGTAGTTTTTCTGGAAACAGGGCTGTACAACCACCTGTTATATGTGCAGTCAAACAATATGCCTATAAAAGCTATTTGAAGTACAGGATGTTTCTAGTAAGGTTGTTCCAACATGCTTGTCACATGGGGAGCTTCCCATTCTGGGTCAGCCTGACCTGTCCTCCTTCATGATGCTCTCTCTCTCTCTCTCTCTCTCTCTCTCTCTCTCTGCTTCACCAGCTGCATCTCATTTCAGTAATCAAGACCTCCACTTATTCTCCGCTCTGCCAGCTCAGTGTCCCTGCTAGCATCCCGTCCATCCCCTGTCTCTCCCACTCTTTGTAGATCAGCCCGTCTCTGCTGCCAGCCAGCATGCCTCACTCAGCCTGTGGGCTTCCAGCCTCACCCTCACGCTCTCCACCTGGCAGCCAGCTTTGCCTCCCACTGCTTTGGCTCCTACAGCCTCCTACAACCACTGCCTCTGGCTCTCCACTGCCCAGCCCTCCTGCCACATCCTCCTGAACTTTGGAATAAATGAGTCTGGCCTTCTGTAGTCTTTGTCTGCACCTGGGTTCACCTGATCTGTAATTTCCCATATGAGAAGCTGCATAAAATTAAAGAGAAAGTATAAAGTCATCAGTGGCTCTAATGTCACTTGAGTCTTCATGAGTTTGGGGGCGTGGAGTTAAACAGACATCTGTAACTACTTCTCATGTCTGTAGTTAATTCAAGACCTTTATTCTGACTAGAAACAATAAATGTATCTCCCTGAGTGGCTCTGATTGTCCACAGTGTTACAGTGCACTTATTCAGCTGAGCTGATTGACTTTTAAATCAACTCTAAAAGACACTGTGAAAGCCAGAAATATTGATATATTATTTTATCAATCGTGTTGGAGTTATGAGTCACCTGAAGCTTGTTAATAGACTGTTTTAATGCCTGTGAATGAAGCCTTACAACCTCTCTGCATATCTGAGGTCAACTAAGGTCCCACTGAGTATTTTTCTAATGGAACAGAGATGGATTATAGCTGCGGTGATCTCGATTAGTTTAATTTATACTCAAAGTTATGTGAGACAACTGCATTGTGAGCATTTAAATTTGTGTGCTGGTATGTCTGCTCACACCACTGAACGCATGATCAGATCATGTGACTTTTACTTCAATTACTGCAACACAGAAAAGGAAGAAAACATAAGAGAGGCAAATTGGTAGAACTATGAAAAGGAGAAAAAACTAGATAGTACTTTTGCATTTTTAAAATGATACATACGCCTCAGAGATGTTAGATTTCAATTCCCTAAAGCATTGTTAACACACATTATGGTTACCAAGTGTACCAATAACAGATGTCACGGTCTCCCTAGCATTTTGGCCGCCATGTTGATTTTTTTTGGAGCCAGAAGTGATCATATTTGGACAAGATGGTGGAGTGCTAAGTTATCAGCTAATGCTAGCTAGCTAGCTTGGTTATCAGACTGTATGGGAGCATCACACAGACACAGATACCTGCTAATCAGTGCTCAGTAACATCCAAATAAAATCTTAGAGTTTCACTGAGCACCAAAACTGCAGCTCAGACTTCTTGGACGGTCTGTTAGTCCAATTAACCGCACAGCAGCCATATTATTGGTCAGATAATTGCATTAAAAATGCTCCAAAAGGCTCCAACAGCACAAACATGGTCCAGAGGTCCAGTTCAGGGACTCCAATTAGCTGAGGTGAAGCCTAGCAGACAGCTAGCAGCTACAGTAGCCAGTCAGTCAAAGAGGCCACGCCCCTAATAATGCAAACTTTAAGCCTTAATTCAATTCAAACTACAGGGTTGCATGGTGGTGTGGTGGTTAGCTCCACTGCCTCACAGCAAGAAGGTCCTGGGTTTGAATCCACCATCTGGCTGGGGTCTTTCTGTGTGGAGTTTGCACGTTCTCCCTATGTCTTCATGGATTCTCTCCGGGTACTCCGGCTTCCTCCCGCAGTCCAAAGACATGCACGTTAGATTAAATGGTGATTCTAAATTGGCCGTAGGTGTGAATGTGAGTGTGAATGGTTGTCTGTCTCTCTAAGACAGACTGGTGACCTGTCCAGGTGTACCCTGCCTTTCGCCCTATGACAGCTGGGATAGGCACCAGCCCCCACCGCAACTCTAAATAAGCGGAAGAAAATGGATGGATGGATGCACAATTTAAACAGGTGAGTTATAAAAATATTCTCCTCCCATACAGTTGTTATGAAGGGGGGCATTAACTACAGAGACCAAACAGTTTTAGTATCAGGCTGTAAACATGTTTATTTCTGCTGTAAAGTTGGACATTTTAACATGGGAGTCTATGGGGACTGACTCACTGCTGGAGCCTCTGGTGGACGTTAGAGGATCCGGAGGATTTGGTGTCACTTTTTAGCCCCCAAGGTTGGCACTTAATAATTACATTTCTGTAGAGGAGCACATCAGGTTACAGTGTAGTCCACGGTGTATACTGTGGCATATATACAATGCATAAGAATAAAGAGGATTTTAAAATTTAATTCAGAATCATCTGAGTTGACAGTCTGAGAAATAGCATCATGCTTATCTTGGGACAAAATATATTATTTAAGATAATAATAAAAAAACAAAACACGAATGAATGATTCAGCATCATCAGCATAGCCATGATAACTACTGTGATGTTTCCTGATATCACCTAATGATATTAACATATACTGCATATAGAGGAGTGAGCTGAGACAATTGCCCTGTCCAACCTCATAGAATACAAAGTTTGAGACTCTTCAGATGTTTAGATTCTTATCCATCAAGCACTCCCATTAGAGAGGCATTTGATCCATCCCAAATGTATTCATAATGAACTAGAACAGCCAGAAGAACAGATGGCGTGGCCCCAGCAGAGTCCAGATCTCAGCATCATGGAGCCAGTCTGGGATAACATGAAGACACAGAAGACACCGAGACATCCGAAGAAATCCACAGAACAACTGTGGCCGCCTACCAGCAAAGAATCTTAAAAAGCTGTGCACGAATGCTTTATGCATTATTTTCAAGATTGCTAATGCTCAAAAAATGCTCAGAAGGTTTTTTTGAAGTTCATTGTTGAATAAAAATTGTTCCTCCTTTTATTTTTGAAAGCATCCCTCACTTTGAATATAGTGACTAAAATGTTCCTCAGTCCTGTTCTTCGTGTTTTATATTGTTCGGAGTTCGAGGTTAAAGTCTTGAAGGAGAAATTTTTGTTCCTTTGTCTTTTTGGACTTTTGGGACAAAATATAAATCTGCTGCATTCAGAATCTCTTTGTGATAGTTCTAAATCTTCTCTCAGTGGTCTAAATGTTACTATTAGTTTCTGCTCAGGATATCACCTGCAGGCGTGCCTCAGTCACATCGTCAGTAAGAACCTGGAGACACTTTTTCTCAGGATGGTTTCAAACTGAGTGAAGTATCTGCAGCTGTAATCAGAGCTGTCTTAGCTGGGACTAAATCCTGTGGAAAGGTGCTTCAATGCTTCACAGTGATTAACCATCAGACCTTTCATGGAAACAAACCATCAGCACCATGTAAATTACTGCTGAGTTTTCCATCTTCTAACAGACCTTGTTATATGTAGATATCCTCTGAACTTTGGACAGTTTGTTAAAGCCACAGATGAACCATAAATTTTACTTTACTTTATTAAAATCTTGTTGCTTTCAAGGAAGCACTTTTCTAAAATGCTTCCTGCACTTTAGAAAAGCGCTCTATAAATAGAGATATTTAGCCATAATAAAATGATTAAAGGTTTTAACTCAGTTTTTATTGGTTATGTTCTGATTCTGAGCAGCTTTTAGGATTACTATAAATTAATCTGACTTCAGAGATGCTTAAAGCTTTAATAAACAAGAGTTACAGTGGTTACTTTCCTCAGCAGTAAAAGGAAATACGAGATTAGAGCAGGGCGAGCGACACTTCTTAAACACTTCCTTCATCTTTGTCATTAGTAAGCTGTATTTTTTTTAGCCTGGGTAATGATGTGATATTTTTCATGGGGTTGTCCTTATTTATACAGCCTGCATGAAACAATGTGGTGAGACCTCATGTGGTG
This sequence comes from Paratilapia polleni, assembly GCA_015106735.1. Lineage (NCBI taxonomy): Eukaryota > Metazoa > Chordata > Actinopteri > Cichliformes > Cichlidae > Paratilapia > Paratilapia polleni. The sequence continues at coordinate 11,381 of VUQI01061657.1, forward strand.
AAGTATGTAGGATGATCTTTGTGCAGTCCATCTTCAGGATGTTGTAGTTTCACTGCAGCAGACCCACATCAACATCATCCACCATCATGTTATTGAGCAGCTATTTAGCATTCTTCTTCTTCACATCTTTGCTTCACCTGATGATGTTTTCCATCAAGTTCATGGAAGACTATTGACCATTCGACTGCAACCCAAATGATTTTGATCTTTGATCATCAGATCGCCTCACTCAGGCTCCAACCAGGATCCAACCAGGATCCAACCAGGCCCTGGTCTGTCACTGAGTAGCACTAAATGTCGCACCTCTTTATTCGAGGGTTTCCAGCCTCCAAGATGTTCCTGACAGCTCTATTTATCAATTGTAACCAAAGAATCTGTAGGGACAGGTCTGCAAAACCCTGACACCCTACGTCTGGCGTCTTCCCAGGGGGCCATTACCTTACAAGTGTAACTTACTTTGTTGTCTCTAATATCAGAATGATGTCTGGACGAAGGCGCGGAGCTTCAGAGTACTCAGGTGGTGTCTTCTCTGCCTCAATCTGGTGTGTCCAGCTGGAATAGACTTTTTATTTCTTCGGCTAACAGGGACAGCAACACAATACTGAGATTTATGCTTTGTAAGTTCTTTTTCCTAAAAAGTTTTATGATTAGGAAAACCAGTTTGTTTGGATTCTGCATGCGCAGCGCCATCTCACAGCAAAACATGAAACCATCACGAAAATGCTGTTTGTTCACGTATGTAGACCCGAAATGTCTCGTTATTTTGTCGCAGTCAATTGATGTATTTCAGTGGGACGAATGTTCTCAATAGACCTGTGAGGGGGCGCCTCACCAGGCTACCAAGAAGACTGAGCTGTGTATTTGTATTTTACAATCCTACGAGAGCAGTTTTGTTATAAAAACTTAACCAAGTAGTCTTTAGTGCCAAAAGATAACCGGGTAGCCTTGGAGCGTAAAGCTAAATGAGGAGCCTTGGTGCAGCGAAAACACAGCTTAAGTTTTAAAGTAATGCCAAAAAAGTATAAAGACTATTAGTTCCTGAAATTAGGTCTTTGGTACGAGGGGGAAAATGGCAAACTCTACTTTAAACCTGGGAAAACTTTTCATAAACATGGACAGAAATTAATTGATATGAGACCAAACTGGGAAATAATCATATTCATGTAAACAAGAAAAGGAAGGGGGAAACTTCACATGTTTTTCACAAACTTACCGTGAGACTGCGTGGTTCTGTTCATCACCTCTGATGAAGTGCAGGAAATGAACACTTTTCTAAGCTTTTCTAAGCAATGGAAGGATCAGGGAGAAAATGAGATGAAACCATGAAAATCAATAGAGAAAATAGTGAAGTACCAACATGTCTTCAGCTTATCAGCAGTTACGTTATTGATAACCACCATCAGATGTTTGCGCTTCATCAACGCTATGGATTTTACATTTTAGACTGAAATTTAGTGTGTATATGCCAAACCTGCAACTATTCTGTTGCAGTCCGAGTGTGTGTGTGTGTGTGTGTGTGTGTGTGAGCAGAATGGACCTCAGTCCCAACCCATTAGAGCAGCTATCAGCCTCAACAGTAACAGATGGCGCCGACTGCCCCATGCAGCCATTTGTTACTGTGAGAAATAAACAGATAAATAAAAGAAACATCACTACTCTGATGCCTCTGAGACCAAAACAATGTTTAAAGGTGTTTAGAGGCCGCGCGCACCCGTGTGTGTGTGTGTGTGTGTGTGTGTGTGTGTGTGTGTGTGTGTGTGGGCAGCAGGATAATGGGGAGAAAGCTCAGAGCGCACATCCAAACTGTAGCCTGGTGATTACAGTGAACTGAGCAGCAGAGAAGCTGTAATGGAGGCAGTCATATATGAGATTGATCTCCTTCTGTTTGAAGTGAGGACAACAGTTTCTTTTTTTTTTTTTTACAATCTTTGGCTTGTTTTTAATGTCAGCATGTGGGAAACGTTGTGTACATCTGTTCACTGCGGTGAGCGCCTAAAAGCCTGTCGTCGCTCTCAGCAGCAGGTTTACTCTGTGCTGATGGCTTGATGTTTTAGATGAAAAGACCCGCACACACCATCATTTTTCTGTCTGTTGTCCAGCAGACTTCAGCCATACCTCCATCCTAACAAATTATTACACCAGGACAAATTTATAAACGTGACATCACCCACTTGAACATTTTGAAACCTGAGCATTAGCATTTGGGCACCAGCTGGCCAACATCTTTATGTTTGGTATTAATGCTTCCCTTAATGTCAGCACGGTGGTGGAGGGCTGATGATTTGGGCTTGTTTTGCAGCCACAGGACCTGGGCACCTTGCAGTCACTGAGCCAGCCATGACCTCCTCTGTATACCAAAGTATTCTAGAGTCAAATGTGAGGCATCTGTCTGACAGTTAAAGCTTGGACCAAACTGGGTCATGCAACAGGACAATGATCCCAAACACAGCAGCAAATCTACAACAGAATGGCTGAAAAAGAAAAGAATCAAGGTGCTGCAATGACTCAGTCAAAGTCCAGACCTCAACCTGACTGAAATGCTGTGGTGGGACCTTAAGAGAGCTGTGCATAAATGAATGCTGCAAACCTCCATGAACTGAAGCAAAGCTGTAAAGACGAGTGGGCCAAAATTCCTCCACAGCGATGTGAGAGACTGATAAAGTCATACAGAAAGCCATCACTGCAACTCATTGCTGCTGAAGGTGGTTCTCCATGGGTGTACTTAGTTTTCACAGGGCTGCAGAGAGTCCTGTGAAAACTTTTTCACAGGACTTTATGTGGTCCTTCAAGTCTGAGGCTATGTTTCTCAGCCAGAAAACATTGGAGTACTCCCTCCGAGTCAGGGAAAAGGTTCTACCTCAAGTGGAGGAGTTCAGGTATCTCTGGAAGATTGACAGGTGGATTGCTGCAGCATCCGCAGTGATGTGGTGAAGAGAGAGCTGAGCATGAAGGTAAAAATGTCAATTTACTGGTCGATCTACGTTCCTACCTTCAACTATGACCACGAGCTGTTTGTATGACAAAGAATAACACAGAGGATACAAGTATGAGAAAGGAGCCTCCTCTGAAGGGTGTCTGGGTTTACGCTTAGAGACAGGAGAAGGAGCCACTATTCCTCCACACCCAAAGGAGCCAGCTGAAGCGACAGCATCTGACCAGGATGCCTCTTTGACTCCTCCTTGGTGAGGTGTTTCAGGGATGTCCTACAGGGAGGGGACCCAAGGACACGCCCAGGACATGATGGAGAGATTATGTTTCTTCGCTGGCTTGGGGACAACTTGATGTCCCTCCAGAAGAGTTGGAGTTAGTTGCTGGGGAGAGGGAGGTGTGGGCAATGCTGCCCTGCAACATGGACCTGGATGAGAGGTAGAAAATGGATGGATGAATGGACAGAAGTTTCACTCACTCATTACACTGTATTAAAGTTAGTTTATTATGGCATTTTTATGAGTGAAAATTACCCTTTGAAGCAGGACCAGACCGCTACAATGTGATTTAAATCCAGATCTTAAAGAAAATACAGTTTTGCAAACATGTCCACACCTAAATCATTGCTGGTTGAGCCAAGACAATCTGGGAATCCATCAGCTTTTCATCTGATCATTAAGACTCCGTGAATCGCGGCCAGTATATAGGGACAGATAACCAGCAGATACCTGAGCCAAGACATCCTGTTCCATCCACCAGTAAGAATACAGATCAAATCTAAAAATCTAAATCATTGTCAGAAGTTGTTGTGAATTGGGGCTGTATGAATAAAATTAAACTGAATTGAATTTAACTTGATTGGTTGATAGAACTCAGACTGCAAACAAAAACCATCACCAATCGTCCTATAGATCCTGCATATTCATATTATTCATATCTGCTTATAGATGTTTTCCAGGTAGATAATGCACACATAGATCCAGAGTTACATCAGCGTCACTGTCCTGGAGTGGCCGAGTCGGGGCGCTGGTGGAAAAACCTCAGTCATGAAGACAAAGGAAGACTCTGAGCAAGTCTGCTAAAAGGTGAGTGAAAAGTCTGAGATTTAATCATTCATGTAGAGAGTTTGACACAGCTGTAAATCTGCCAAGAGCAGACAACACTCAACAACTGAGTGAGCATGCAAGAAGGCTGAGGCCACGAACAGTCTGTGGAGTAGATGGGGCTGTGCACAGGGATAGACAGCTGCTTCACCTTCAAATGCAGATGTCACAAGTTATGTGTCAATAATTAATTAATTAATACTAAATTAATAACCTGTAGCTCAAATATGAAAACATAAATCGAAAAACTTCCCCTCACCTGCAGTACCATCTCAAACCAAGTGCCCACAAGGTTAAACAAAGCTGTAGCGCTACACAAACTTTGTGTGTTTATTCTGCAGCGTTGCTGACTCTGAAGGTTAATTACAGCTCTAACCTTTCCACCTTCCTCTTCCACTCCCCTAATTTCTCGCTCTTCTTCCTCCCCCGCTCACTTCATTTCATCTTGCTGACTTTGAAGCCACGCAGGAGCAGCAGGGATCAAATCTGGCAGGACAGACAACCCTCCTCCACATGTCCGCTATCAAAGGGCATTCTTCTTTCCATCTTCATCTTCTCTTTCTTCACCCCCACCTCCTCCTCTTCTTCCTCCAATCTGGTCATTATCAATCCCTCGACTGCTTTGTCATTTATTTGTTTACATCTTCTCTTTTCTCTCCTGGCCAGACAATTCATTCTTCCAGAGAGTAATAAAATCTGTGTGTGTGTGTTTGTGTGTGTGTACTTGTTTAGAGATCTTTGTGAGGACAAAAATTTGCATAAAACTATAGTTGTGAGGACCAAACGCTGGTCTTCATGAATTTGAAGGCATGTTTGAGCATTTCTGAGGCTCAGAACGCGGTTTAAGGGTTAGGGTTACACTTAGGTTATGGTTAGGTTTGGGGTAAGGGTTAGGGTTAGCCAATCATTTCTGATGGTTAGGGTTAGGGTAAGGGGCTAGAGAAAACATTATGTCAATGGAGTTCCCCACTAAGATGTAAAAAGGAGTGTGTGTGTGTGTGTGTGTGTGTGTGTGTGTCATGAATTAGCCACAATGCTCTTTATTGCTGCATCTCAGTGCAGCTCTAAAGTGCTGCAATTACAGCACTCTCCCGTAGAAATCCCAGCCTCACCTCCTTCACTCTCACTGTCTTTAGTAACAGAAAGTGTTGGCATTATTGTGTGAAAAGGTTTTTATTGGTATAGAAACTGAGGAACTGATGATTCATCCAACAAAGAGGTTTTATAACCCTGACGTAAAGAGAAAAATGTTGAAAATGACTCGCAGGATGTCCGGAAACTATGCAAATTCACATGAAACAATAAATGTGCGGTGTCATATACTGAGAACTGTGCGTACTTAGGTGTAGGCTACTAAAACACTGGTTAGATTTAGGGAAAACTTTAATATTGCTAATGTACATCCGGAGAAATCAAGTGCTGGGCTGAAATCAGTTTGCTTGCTGTGAAACTCCAATTTTCACTTATTACACTCCCAAGGTTGTGATGATTCAAGCTTAGACTGAATATATAAATATGGACATAGCCACCATGATGCCACCCATTGGTTTCTGGACTCAACTTTAGCTTTATGTCCACCATGCTGTTTTCTCAGAGCTGGAAGTGACCATACTTTGATGAGAGGGTTGAATGCTAAGTTAGACTGTATGGGAACATCACACAGACTTGCTAATCAGTGCTCAGTAACATCCAAATAAAATCCTAGAATCTCACTGAGCACCAAAACTGGAGCTCAGCCTTCTTGGACGGTCTGTTAGTCCAATTAACCGCACAGCAGCCATATTATTGGTCAGATTATTGCATTAAAAATGCTCCAAAAGGCTCCAACAGCACAAACACGGTCCAGAGGTCCAGTTCAGGTTAGCTGAGGTGAAGCCTAGCAGACAGCTAGCAGCTACAGCCACCTGTCAGTCAATGAGGCCACACCCCCTAATAATACAAACAGATGAGTTATAAAACATTCTCCCCCCATACAGGTGTTATGAAGGGGGAAATTAGCTATAGAGACCCAAACAGCTTTTGTATCAGGCTGTAAACATGTTTATTTCTGCTGTAAAATTTTAACATGTGAGTCTATTGGGACTGACTCACTGCTGGAGCCTCTAGTGGACATTAGAGGAACTGCAGCTTTTGGTACTCCAGTGGCTCTATTACTAAGCCCTGGTGACTGCTGCTTGGTTATTACACTTCCTCACCCTCCAAAATGCTAAACAGAAAGCATAACTGACCTTTAGCAGACCAAACACAACTTTAACAGAAGAAAATATTTAGCAGCTATTACAGATGGCTGCAAGAGAAAAAAAACTAACACAATGTGTAAGCAATATTCACCATGTCATTTTTTTGCCAGAGAAAACAAAAATCCACCGTGTTTGTCCTCGACTTGCCAGCGAGCCAGTGTGTGAACAATAGAAAGGAGTAATTAAGTATTCTGACAGCTGAATGTTGTTTTGGCTCTGTGCTCTCTTTACTGTTGATAGGAAAATGAGACATACTGGCATGTGAAGTACAATCCCTTTATTTTTTTAGCCTAACATTGTCTGTGGATGGAGAGCTGTTCTTCAATTATTGTTGATGCAATATTGTTGATATACCCCCAAATTAAGAATGAGTGCACACAGCTGCATTTTAAACTTTGTGTAATGACGCCAGTTCTCATCTATGAGGACATGGAGCCAGAACAAACTGAATTTAATTGGACGTGACAGATGAATATTTGAGTTTCTCAGGAATATTGGAAAATAAAAGGCATGTTTCTGGGTTGAATAAAGTCCTCTGTAAGAGAACACCTCCCTCCTCTGCTGACAACATGTCGTCCAAAGGGAGCGAGCCCGGTAATCTGCTTATATTGTCCATGTCCATTCATCTCTACAGAGACAGCCAGCTGCATACAAAAAGAGTGGCCTCCAAGCAGACAGCAGAAAGTGCATTCACACAACTCACAGCCTGCACACGGTTAAAATGCACACAGTTTAAATAACAAGGTCACACACTGTTGAAAGCTAATAACAAAAGTGTGTTTCAAGTGGCTGGGTTCATATTCTTCAGATAACAGAAAACAGAAGCTCTTCCTGTGTGTGTGAATCTGTGCAGAGCTGCTTGGCAGATAAGTCTGTATTACTCTGATTGAGCAGCACATTCAGACCCCATTTACACTTAATCACTTCATGCATCCCGGGCACATCATGCAGACTGCGGCTCTCTCACTAGATGTTAATGTCATTCAGTAAATAACCACTTAAAACCCATGCTTGTTACAGATCTAGTCGAAATAATGCTACCTGAAAGTCGATTTTGAACCTTCTTCAGTCACCTGAGGTACACTCTCCCTCTTCACCTACCACAGCGCACTGCTGCTGTTACTGTTCTCCAAAAAATCCTCCATCTCTCACTCAGTGTCTTGATTGGCTCTTTGTAAGCACTCTAATCACTTCAGTCATCTGCTTCATCAACAAATGCAAGATATGTGTTGTTGCATATTTTGCCTCTGTCGTGTGACCGTTCCTTCAACAAACAATGGTTAGTCTGCCTCTAGCTCTCTGTCTCTCTCTGTGGAGTCTTTGAGGTTTCTCTCTAGGCCCAGTGGGACCAGTTAGCAGCTGACTAGCACTGATAGTCGACTGTCTAGACTGTCCTTCCTCTGATAAACGCTGGAAAATCAATGACACAGGGAGCTTCACTGCGGTGAGTGTGGAGTCTGGTAGGCAGGAGGTGGTGTAGCACTCAGTCTGCTCTAATATACTTCCTGAAAAGTGACGAAAGTGACGCCATACATGCTGTGGAGTACCTGTCAAGTCGTCAGTGATCAGCTTTAGTCATTATTAAAAAAACAGTACTCCAGCATACAATCAGCTTGAGCATCACTCTGGGTGCAGCTTTGTGTTAGCATGTTGTCTTTTCTTGTACTTGGAGAAATTTGATGCAGCATCCGGAGCTGTGTGTGTGTGTGTGTGTGTGTGTGTGTGTGTGTGTGTGTGTATAGTAATGTCAGTAGAAGATTACAGCACCAGAAGATTGAGAACAACTGCAACAGATGTGGAAATGAAGCTCAAAGTGGTCACAGAGGTAATAGGACCATTAGGGGCTGTAGCCAGAGTCTATAGATAAAAGATGCACGTAGGCACCATGATGTTATTCATTCATCAGTGAAGTCCTGAGCATCGCCATCTTAGCTTTTTGGAACCAGAGCGATGGGTGGATCTGCCTGAGAAACGGAGGGACACCACATGCTTGCAGGTTTGTGACTTGTCCATCACACGGTAACACATGACCTGCTTCCTGGTCCTTTCTGACTCTAGAAAAGAAGTGTAATTTCCAAATTGAACATCACGTTTGATTCAATAAGACTTGAAACCAGAAACTGAGACTATGAACTCATCAGGAAGGTTTTTACTGCCCTCAGAGATCAGGTGAGCAGGAGGCTCATTTTCTCATAGACTTCTATACAATTAGACTTCTTTTTACAACCAGCGGAGTCGCCCCCTGTTGGACATTAGAAAGAATGCAGGTTTAAGGCCAACTTAGCAACTTCGTTGCTATATTTAGTGAGTATTCAGACAGCGATTAGCAACAAATCTAGCGACTTTTTCTGGTGTCACTGGAGACTTTTGGAGACTGTGACGTGAAAGAGCGTATCGTTCTTACTCTTCACAATGAGCAGCAGGTGCTGACGTGGGCCCCTCCACCGTCCCAAAGCACTCAGAAGCGGCCCAGTCCTCGCGCAGCAGTCCCTCCCAGCTGCAGTCAGAGCAGGAGATGTTCACCCCTCCACGTCCAGACTGCAAATGAATCACACATACATGAAGGCGCCGCTGGCTGACCACGAGCCAGAGTGTCTCTTTTGGGTCACCTTTGCCGGTCCCGACCCGGATAAAGGAGGAGCGTCAGAATTGTGACATTAAAAAAACAAGAATTGACAAAAAAAGTTCTTTTGTACTTCTAAACATATTTAGAGTGTTTTGTACTCACTTTTTATAAGTGCATCTTTTCTTTAATATGGCTGACACACACACACACACACACACACACACACACACATTAAAGTCACATTATCAGCCGGTTATCGGTTGGTGTCCTACCCTTGTGAGGACCCTTCATGATTGGACTGTCCTGCCCAGTTTGAGTGAGTCCTCGCTTATTTGCTGTTACCCAGTAGGTGTGGATCCTGTCAGGTCCTGCTGCTGTCCAGCTCTTCATGGCACAGACTCATTGTTGGAGACCTGTATTTGGTAATGGTGACTGTGTCTTGTTCTGGGAGGTTGCTGTGGCCACCAGCCACCTGGCTTCAACACTACCAGTATGTCATCCAGCTGCTTATATACATATATTTGTCTATATGGAGAAATGTTGCTGTTAAAGAGTGTGATCATTTTAACCTGAGACAGTTTTTAAAGAGGAATCCTGTCTTTTGGGATTTCATTGTACTGCAGTTTGTGCCTTCTGTCTGTTGATATTCTGTATATTCTGAGTTTTGTGTTCCCTAATTTATGTATTTATGTACAGATTGGGTTCATACTAACTCTTATGTATGTGTGGTGTAGTTCATGTTACACTGTCATTGTCCCTAAAAATAAAATATGTTTTAGTTTGTATGAAATGGGAGATGAATTTGACAATATGTTAAGGGTCAGTGGAATTTATTTATGTAAAAACAAGAGAAAGTGATGGGTGATGAATCAAACTGTGGAGTGTAACACACATGACGTGAGGCGGTGAGTGTGAAGATACTGCTCGATGCTTTGTTCTGACAGTTCAGGTGTTGAGTCTCATCCTCCTGCCAGCTCTGACAGAGCAGCTTTCACCTCAGCTCATCAGCTCTGGAGATGGAAGCCTGTACTGCCAGGCGGGCCCGAGACTCCTCTTCTTCACTGTGTGTGTGTGCGTCAGTAATTTCAGTGTCTGTGACAGGGCTCCTGTTTTGTGATCACAAGGGCATCTGTGGTGTATAATTTAGTGTGTGTGTGTGTGTGTGTGTGTGTGCAGATGATGGATGAGGAGAGCTACTCCTGCAGCATTATGTATTAAACGGGTTTTTGGCTGCAGAGCAACATCCACTTACTGGCACTGACTTCTTCACACTCACATCTCGCTCTTCATCTCTCTCATACACATTTTATCTCCCACTTTCTCACCTCTGTATTCACATTCCCATGTCTCTTACTCCCTTTTTAATATTTAAACACACTGTCACAATTTCAAAATTAGCATCAAATAGATATTTATGTGTGTCAATCAATACTTTTGGCTCCAGTCCTCCTTCATTTTAATACTGGCTGCGTTAAATCACACACTTATATTTATCTTAATGTCAATCATTTATTAAAATAACAAGTGCTGCTTTCTAAATTTGTAGTTCCTGTTTTTTTTAAATACTTTAGGCTGCAGATTATGAAGTATGATGTCCATGGCTGGACACCGTGGAGAAATAACCAACAGAAGAGTGACAGCCTTTATCAGATTTAGATTTATGCAGGTAGAAGGAGCCTACTGCCTCTTTCAGAGAACCATGCTACACTTTGCTTGGCTTCTCTCCATCCTGAGGCAGCCCCGAGGCTAAACACCTGATGACTGCTCACACACTGGGCATCAAGCAACTCAAGGAGGCCGAGTTTGCAGCTCATCCCATCCACCAGACATTCAGTCACATTCACATCAGTGGTTCTGACAACATTTTATCTGTGCAGCCTCTATTATTCCAGCTGGGGTGTCTTCTTTGGATGAGTCTCTGTTTGTTTTGACACATCGTCAGTGTTTCCGGTCCGAGCATCTCCTGTGTTCGATGAGGCTCTCACCTTTTTAACATGCTGCAGTTCTTTGTCTGGTTTGTGGGATTTTTTTCAGCCTCTCCAGCTTTTTGTCAGCTCTGTTCATGTGCAGCACGTCTTTAAGGTCAGTTTTTAGAAACTCACGGTGTAAGTGCAGCAGAACGGCAGAAAAGAATCACTCTCGGGCGGACTCAGATTTCAGTGTGGACGTTAAACTTAGGATCAGGACTTTTTCACAGTGAGTAATCCAAACCACGCAGCAACATATTGATGACTGACCTCGTGCTGTGGATGAATCACCTCAGACCTTCTCTCTGTTGAAGTTTGGTCTGTTTTCGGCATCTTCTTCCTGCCATATGATAGCGTCTGTCTCTGCCCATCAGGGACCCTCAACATGAACTTTTACTGAGAACAGTTTAACCCTCATCCTCCATCTTCCTGTGCTGATGTGTTTATATTAGCCTAACCATAGCTCTGTAGCTAGCCACCAGCTAGCACGTCATTATATGTCAACCAGCCTGACTGCACCAAGCCTCCAAACATCGATGCTGTTTAGTTTTCCATCTTTGTATCCATCCAAAGTTCTAGCAGAGCTGCACATTGTAGTTCCTTCAGTCAGAACATGGTGTATCATCCTTAGATGGAAACTAGCTAACCTCCTGCTAACTTCTAACTTGCCTAAACTCTGTAAGTCCTCTTTTTCGTGGATGACTGGATGTTAAACTGTATTGTAACAGCTGTGTTGAGCAGAGAGCTGTTTTTGTTTTGTATTGTTGAACTCAGACACAACCAGCCTTACTTTTCTGCACTTTTCATGCTAAGTGAAGCAACTCTCCTCCCAGCTGTAGGTCCTCACTTACCACGTGAGCACGAGAGATTTCTTCTACCTCTCAGTGAGGCTGTTTCACAGAATGTGTAAGTATTGCTTTAAGGGAGAGATCAGATAATGAAAATGTCAGTGCTGCCACTATATGACGCTTTAAGAGCCATCCATCATGCACACATTACACTGCATTAAATGAACATCCTGCATTCGCAGCGGCACCGTCAGCAGTTTCCATTAACGACTGAGTGACAGACCCACACTGCCATACCGCTGTATGTCTACAAATATCTGAAGGCTCCGTTCTCTGGTCCTACCTCAGTTTTTACTCTGTGCAGGAGAGAACAAAGAAAGAAAATCAGTCTGATCTTGTTTCTTGTTATATTCCCTTATTTGCTGCTGCGATGACCCAGTTTCTTTAAATGAGCTATTAAACTTTCATCCTCAGTTAAACCATTTTAGAGATAAAGGAAAAACGAGTGGAACAAAGCACAGAGAAGAAAAATTAAAAAAAAAAAAAAGGAACAGACAGGAGTTGTCTGTAGTTTGAACAAACCATGGAGAACAATAGATTATCGTAAAAAGATCAAAGTTTAAATGAGTCACGAGGCTCGGCCGTTATCTGGCTTCATCTGTGTTTTTAATATCTTTTGCAGCCTTTACACAATCACAGCTTGTGTTTTATGCATGACTTGTTTTTCCCACGAAAATATTCACACTACAGTGGGATTTATTCTGAAAAAATGTGATCGTTTCTGCCATGGTCCTGAGCTCTTGCCATGTTGTTGAGTTTTAGTCCGTTTTGAATTTTATTAAACTTTTCTCATGTTTTTTATGCTCAGATGTTTTCAGTGTCCACCTGGGTGTGGCCATCTGCCTCACCATCATTAGTTTCCCCTGTGTCTAATCAGCCTTGTGTCCCTGTGGTTGGTTCCTGTTTTTTTTTTTTTTTTTTTTTTTTTTTTTTTTTTTTTTTTTTTTTTTTTTTTTTTTTTTTTTTTTTTTTTTTTTTTTTTTTTTTTTAA
>VUQI01061658.1:7603-19871 GCA_015106735.1 Paratilapia polleni
AAAACAGGAAAAAAAAAAAAATTAAAAAAAAAGAAAAAGAGGCAAAAAAGAAAAAAAAAAAAAAAAAAGAGGGCTTAGTCAGAAGTGCAGAGGTGGAGCTGAAGTATAGGTCACCATCAGGGAAAAGGAAAAGAATGGAAAAATTCAGGCCTGTTAGGCTCTGTTAACAGTTTCTCACTTATAAAGATCATCATCCAATGGAATCAAACAACTCTTAAAATACTCCACAAATATGTTAACAGTTCTGTTTCAGTTAATGGGTACTGAATGCCATTGTCGACATACTGACGCCTTGCTCCTGGCACTTTGTCAGTGGGGTCTAGGCTTAACTCTAATAAAATCTCTACGTTTTTTTGAATGAAGTCATCAAGTAAACCGGTGTCCAGAGGGACAGGCAGCATTGCTAAAGACCTAGCTGTGCCCTGACGAACGCAAGTATCCTCAGGAATATGAGATGCTGTGTTGTACTTGTAAAAAAGAGCAGCGCTTCTCTTATTCATGACCATCCAGATGTCCAGATGCGGTTAATGAATGCAGTGTGGATCATCTTGCCCCGATCATCTGCGTCCCCGGTGTTAATAAATTCACCCATACTTGAGTTTACATCCCAGTGAACATACTCATTTAGTGTGCAGCACAGACAAATTCAGCATTAACTGTCACTTTGCACTGATTTTAGTTCAAAAGAGTATGCGAATATCGTCAAAAAGTGCTCAACAACTTATATGTGCTTTATGTATAGTACAGATAAATATATTATTCGCACGCATACATTTATAGTTTTCACTCGCATCACACTGCTGCCACTCTTCCTTCCTGTTGCCACAGCAACGCAGCACTCGTCTCCATGTCTCGGTGATAGCACATGCTTTGATTAAATCACCATCGGCAAACAGCAGGGAGCACTACAGCACAGTATATCCTGATCTCTACTGTAAGGCACATATGCAAATAACATACACACATGATGCGGGTTTATCACTGACATAATCTCAGGCGAAGCCTTGATTATGATCATACAGTAGCAGTGAAAGTTCACAGAATCAAAATAATTATGGATCCCTGTGATGATAATGTGGTTAATATATGCACACAAGAAACACTGAACTAAAATAAGAGCACATTATCCTACTGTTCTTATACATTAAGTGACACATGGAGCCAGTTTTCTCCACACGACGAACAAATTTGCCAAACAAACTTACACCGACTACTTCTTGTCCTCTACTTCGTGCTCACTCAGTATGTGAAATCTTCTCCAGCAAAAACTAAGCAACGACATCACTTACAGGGACCGCTCACAGCCCATCCGGTGTCACACAGGTAGAAAAGATTAAAAAGTACCTCACAGTTGCGTCCAGTGAAGCCCTGGTTGCATGTACACGCATACTCCCAGATGTCCTCTGGCCTGCCAGCAGAGGGGAGGAGGGCCAAGCAGAAGCCCCCGTTGAGGCAGGGTCGGCCTTCGCAGGGGTCCGGACGAGGTGTGGCCTGGGTTGGGGTGGGCTCGGCCGGTGCCGGGGTGTCCGGGGCCAGCTGGAAAGGAGAGGGGACGGCCCCGATGCTGCTGCTGTTGCTGCCACTGCTGGTCAGGAGCAGGAGGGTGAGAAGCAGGGGGGATGTGAAGCTTCTTGCATTCTTTGTGGGACGGCAGCGGAGAACTGCCGGCACACTGAACACACTCATCCTCATCCTGATCCTCTTAGTCTGCTTTCTTTTCTTTTCTTTTCTTTTTTTCTTTTGGTTCTATGATTCTTTCGCTTCTTTGCTCACAGCTGCTGCTCCTGCTGGCTGGGCTCAGCAGCAACTGAGAGAGGTGCGTGAGAAAATGTGTGTGAGTGTGTGTGAAAGAAGGAGAGAGAGGGGCAGAGGAGGAGGCAGGCTGTTAGGATGTTGAGCCTCAGCTGTGCGCGAGGAGAATGACTGAAAGGAGACTGGCTGATGGAGAGAAGGTAGGGATGTGAAAGGAGAAGGGGAGGGCTCTCTGCTTTTTTTTTTCTGTCTCCGAGTCACAGTGACGATGATCGCTGACGCCACTCGTGCACACACACACACACACGCACGCACACACGCACGCACACGCACACACACCCTCCCCACCTCCTTCATGCACGCTCCCTCTCCTGGCTTGTCTTACTGTGCAGTGAAACAGTGGAGAGCACTGCACCTTCCTCATTTAGAGCCTCATCATCCATATCCTCTTCTTGGAGTTTGGCCTCCAAGGAGGCAGGGAGGAGGCTATTATTCAGGGAAAGCAGAGGAGAAGGAGGAGGAGGGCTGGAAGAAAATTCTCATCAGCTTCGCCAAATGATTAGCTGCTTTCTAGTGATAACAGGCAGCATTACCACAAGGGAGAGGATGCACTCTGAGCCTGAAAACTGCATAATCATGCTGATCAAGGTTGGCTGGAGTACTGAGGGAGGTTCCTAAAACTTGGTCCCTAAAGTTATCTTTAAAAGTGTGTACTGATAAAACTGAAAGTAAGGGTTATTTAGGCAACCTAAATCACAACAGCAAAGACATGTTTGGAGTTATTTTAAAATGGATAAAAGCCAGAGTTTTAGCTTTAGGAGTTTCATTGAATTATGCCAAGAAATTCTTTCAAAGTATTGCCAGCAGTTCAGTTTTGGGGTAGATTTTCCTTTGAGCGGATGTAGTCCCTAGTATATGGAAGCTCATTTCCGCTGCTGAAAAAAAAAACAATTTTTTTTTTTTTTTTGCCATCCGCAAGTCAAAATTTCGGGTTATTATCTCAAAATTTCAACTTACTAACTCAAACTTCTGAGAAAAGAACTCAAAATTGAGAAAACAACTTGGAAAATTTGAGTTATTAAGTTGAAATTTTGAGATAATAACCCGAATAGGTTGACTTATGGATGGCAAAAAAATAAATATATAAAATTTCAGTAGTGGAAACGAGCTTCCACAATAATATGATGCAGTTCTTTGTTGTTACAAATCAGAGTTTTTTTCAGCTGTTTGTCAAGGACAAGGAACATTAATGTAGTAGTCCATGTCAAAGCCAGTGTGCTGATTACAGCCTGACAGACTGTATACAGCTATATGACATATTTGTGAGCATAAAGAAGAGATTACTCAAGTGACCTCACCTGAGTAAGGTCTATTAAGGGTTAGAACATAGACTGTATATAAAAGATACCACCATGATGAGATCACCATTTGGTTTGTAAAGTCCTGACATGAGCGTTTTGGCTGTTGCCATCTTAGCTCTTTGAAAAAGCATCTGATGAGCATTTTACTCTAAATGGGACCATAAATTACTAAATGGGAATTTAGCGGGAAATCTACACCGCAGGTACGTCGTAACCGCATACCCCACCGAAACCCTACAACAAAACCTACAGCATAACCTGATGTGCACCTCCCTAGAAATGACGCAGCCCACAACTGTTGTGATTGGCCTGCTCAGTACTGTCGATTCCTCCTGTTCATTTCCAGCTACTTTTTCGCCTCAGTTTTTGAATTTATCAGTGAGAGAATAACAATCATCACCTCAGTATAAGGAATAATAATAATAGCATCAATACAAGGACTCACAAATGTCAGCAAATTCCTGGAAGATTTCTAAAACTATCAAAACAGACGTGAGGGAATGTACAAAGAAGTGGAAAAACTTGAGGGGTAAATACGTTTGCCCTGGAAAAAAAAAAATTGAAGACAACAAAGAGTGGGGTCCCAGGAGGGAAAAAAGTCCCAGCATTTTATTTGTTTTAGTTGTTTTATTTGCTGGCACCGCATGTAAAACACCGGGACACAACCACAAGGTAATTAACACATAATGTACCAGCACAAGCATAAATACTGGCAATGGTTGGCCA
The DNA here is from genome assembly GCA_015106735.1 of Paratilapia polleni. Lineage (NCBI taxonomy): Eukaryota > Metazoa > Chordata > Actinopteri > Cichliformes > Cichlidae > Paratilapia > Paratilapia polleni. Next base: position 11,443 of record VUQI01061658.1, read on the forward strand.
CTTATGTAGGTTACGTCGCATGCTCTACAAAGGTTCACCGCAGAAGTCTAAATCAGCCGTAAATCTGAAACACATGCTTTATGAAATAAGACTTGAAACTAGCACTTTTGACCATAAACTCATAAGGAAACTGTTTCCTGAGGTCCTAAATCAAGTGAGAATTAGGGCCGTTTTCCCACAGACTTCCACAATCTGTTCTTTTTGTAAACAGAGGACTCGCCCCCTGCTGGCCACTAAAAAGAATGCAGGTTTAAGGCACATCTGCATTTGCCTTTCCCTTCAGACCTGCGCCCTGTACCGCATATGAAGAAAGTTCAACATATCCATTTGATAAAAGGTCAACAAGTACAAATAGGCGCCCTTTTTTAGGATTGTATATTAAGTAAAGAACAATAAAATTGTTGCAGCCAACAGGAAAAAGTCGAGGAATAAAGTTATTCCTAATGTTAATTTCTTACAGATGCTCATCAGGAAAAAATAAAGACTTTAGGCCCTTTTACCATCCCTGCACAGAGGTCTTCCAGGATCCAGATCTTCCAGGAATGATGTTATTTTCTAAAGAACTGATTGGTCAGTAGGCGGTGATTTTGTACCTGCTGAGCAGGTTAGGTCTGTAGCATAAGTAACCTGAAAACCCAGGCCTCTACATGGTATGTCAATCTTTTATATACACACACTGGGTCAGAACTGCAAACGTTTAACATACATACAAACCTTTGGTATGGAGCTTAAAAGATGAAGTAAATAACAAGGCAGGCATCACTTTGGACCTTAATCCATACTTGCAACTAAAGTCAGGATATTCGTCTCTGCCGAGACCCTCAGCTTGATGGAAGTGAATGTTAAAATGTCTGGGGTGGACTTCAGACTTGAGCATTTATCTTTTATTTATTACATATATAATTAGGCTGAAAAACAAGTAAAGTGAACAATGAAATTCAGGAGCAATATTAATAAGACACTCTATACGGTGAAATCAGAAGTTATAGCAGTCCTCAACCTTGTCCACTTCAAATCACAGGTTAGTGTAAGACTGACGATCTCAGTTACTTAAAACAGCTGCATTCTTAAGAGTAGCAGGTTGTTGCAGCATGTCGGTTGTGATCAATATAAAACCTTTTGGCCATTAATGTCATCCTAACTTGAATTTTCCTATTCCCACAATACATTTTCCAGTGGTGCAGTAAATCTTTCACTTTACACTACCCCAGGCAGCTCTGAATACTGGCACTGCTGCAGAAAAGATAACTTATGGAGCCTGCTGCTGGCTGAGGTTAGAAGAGACCAAGATGTTTTCTGGCTTTTAAATTAAAGCTTTCTGTCAGAGAGGAAATCCATTTGGGTCAAAGCATTAAATAAGGCTGATAACAAGGGTCCAAAATGGAAAATGGCTTTGTTCTTCACCCACATGCATCTTATGTAATGTTAAATCTAAGGCTAAGCTCTTTTGTTTATGAGTGGGGAGAACAGCGGTGGGGAAAGATTTGTTGTTAAACCATGCAGAGACCCAAAGGTGACCCTTAAATAGTTACCGTCTCCATGGTAAATCACCTACACCTGTAAACACTGGGGTCCCGTGAAGAACCAGGGTAACGACACTTGTCTTGAGAAACGTTTCAACTGAATAATAATCTTTAGGAGGACCCACCGACACTAACTGCACAATAAGCATGTCTGAAAAAACCAGCCAGCTGCAACATGCCAAATCAAACGCAAGATGGAGAAATAACAGTAACAATGATAACAATGAATATGAGTCAAACAGTTACTTTATTTATGTTCAGGTAAAAACATGAACCTGATGCAGTAAATTATTGCAGATCTTAGAAACCAGCACATGAACGTTGGGGCCAGGAGAGCATACAGTGGCGCCCTCCCCTGGCTACAGACTGCAGGTGCACACCACGGTTTGTTCCAAGCCAGCAGTGCAAAGAAAAAACAAAAAAATAATAATCAACTACAGCAAGAAATAAAGACAATATAGAAAATTAAAAAAAAAAAAAAAAAAAAAAAAAAAAAAAAAAAAAAAAAAAAAACCCCCCCCAAAAAAAAAAAAAAAAAAAAAAAAAAAAAATTGATAGATAAGGTCACTGAATTGGCCATTGAAGAATATCTCATTATGTTGCCTTGAGAACCTCTGGGGTTGCTTGTACAGTATGTTTTGGGTCATTATCCATTTGCACTGTGAAGCCAAGAGTATAGTCCTAACTTGAGCATATAAAAAGTGAAATCTAGACCAGAGCAGCCGCAGTGGACGGGTTTCATGCCTGAAGAGCAGAGCAGAAGGTCTGTAGACTGGGGCGGAGCACAGTGGACGGTGGATGAGATTGGCTGCAGGTTCCGTTGACAAGGAGGCAGAGGTGAATGGTGTGATAAACTTTAATTTCCTTATTTTCATTGTGGCCAACAGTGTGTCAGTTAATAAAATGTAGGCAGTGACCTGTTCAATCTATTTCACATAGTTTATTATTGAATTCTAAAATATATTTTACCTTTACAATCTGTAATGAAATAATTAAATCATTTGTAAAACTAATAAAATCCCTAAAATACATATTTTGCCAAATTTTACTTAGAGTTATAAAAATGTGAAAAAAAAAGCAAAGCAGTTTCTTCAAGAAATTACATCTTTGCCATTGCTGCTGTTGTTGCAGGAGGTGTCATAATTCGGCTGTGTGGCAGGCAGGAAGTGGACCCAAATGCAGGACTCGTGAGGCAGGGAAATAAACTGAAAAAGGCAGCTTTATTGCTGTCCAACAAAAATAAACAAAGTCCAACCAAACATACCAGGAGCTGAGCCTGAAACCACTGAGCCAAGGAAACACACACAGCTATGAGGGTACAACACTACAAAGAACAGAAGCACACTGAGGACTTAAATACACAAGGTAACAAGGGGAGTGGAAACAGGAGGGTAACGAGACACAGCTGAACTACATCTGGATAACGAGGCAAAGGAAGCAAAACTAGATACAAACCACAGAGGGCACATAACTGTCACAATAAAACAGGAAGCAACTAAACAGGGAACACCAGCACAGAGACGAAGACTTGACAGGCAACACAGGAGGGCTGGAAAACTGAAATAAACTATAACCGGGAGCAGAAAGCAAAAAACTAAGAAGACCAGAGAATATGAACATAAAGAAACCAACCAGGAAATAACTGCTGAAAGTTAAAGAATACAAAACTCAAAGCCCCATAAATAACAACAGACCCCAACCAGAAAATATTAAACAAAAACAGAAATTCAAAGTCTAAACTCAAAACACTGGATCAAAACCCATGACCATGACAGGAGGGGGTCAAAATGACTCCCAACCTGGCTTTTCTAGGGGCAGTTGTAGTCTTAAAAACTGAATTAAAAGATTTTTTATTTTTTCTTGCAGTGCACAACTTGCTCAGTAACAGCAAACAAACACTATTAGGTGTTCATTTTGGAGAGTCTAAAGCAAACAGAACAATCAAACAAACATGCACATTTTTCTCCTCATTGGTGACCTGCCAACCTCTGGATGAAAGATGTTTTGCTTCCCTTTTCTTCTTTTCTTTTTATTTCATTCAGTCTTGTTTCTGACATGGAACTTGTGTATGTTTTTTTTTTTTCATTTTACAGGATTTAAGCTCATGAAAACCTGCCCTGCAAAAGAAAGAAAGAAAGAAAGAAAGATAGGAAAAAAGACTTTAATATACAATGTGAAGAAAGTATTAACTGTTCAGTCTGATCAAGAATATTCCAATTAAATTTGAACTCTTCCTCAGTTCATATTTATTTATATTTGGTTGGTTTTAACAGCAATTAAAGTTCTTCTTTATTAGTCTTGTGTTTGGTGCCAAGGAATATGAATCCTTTCTTATTTGACATTTACATCAACTGCCTATACAGTCATGTGAAAAAGAAAGTTTTCACAGGACTCTATGCAGTCCTGTGAAACAGTAAGTGCACCCTTATTGCTTCCATAGGAATTAAGAGAGTTAGTAGCAGCCAGGTGCTGCTAATCAAAATGCACTTGATTAACTGGTCATCAGCAAGTGTGAGCACATTTTTAAAAGCAGAAGCTTGCTGGTCTGGTGCATTCGGGAGGGTGTTAATATACCACAATCTTCTCAGAAGTGGACATCCCAGCAAATTCACCCCAAGGTCATACTGTGCAATGCTCAGAGAAATTGCAAAAAATCAAAGAGCTACATCTCAGACTCTACGTGCCTCATTTAGCATGTTAGGTGATAAAGTTTGTGACAGTACAGTTAGAAAAAGACTGAACAGGAGAATAAGGTTGCCAGGGCAGCACAGCTCAAGTTAACAAAGTTGCATCTGAACAAATCAGAAGACTTATGGATCAATGTCCTTTGGACGAGACCAAAGTGGAGATGTTTGGCCATAATGCATAGCACCACGTTTGACAAAAACCAAACACAGCATATCAGCACAAATACCTCATACTAACTATCAGGCACAGTGGTGGAGGGATGATGATTTGGGCTTATTTGCAGCCACAGGACCTGGGCACCTTGCAGTCACTGAGTCAACCATGAACTCCTCTGTATACCAAAGTATTCTAGAGTCAAATGTGAGGCCATCTGCCCAACAGTTAAAGCTTAGTCAAAACTGGGTCATGTAAGAGGCCAGTGATCTCAAGCACAGCAGCAAATCTACAACAGAATGGCTGAAAAAGAAAAGAATCCAGGTGTTACAATGGCCCAGTCAAAGTCCAGACCTCAAGCTGATTGAAATGCTGTGGCAGGACCTTGAGAGAGCTGTGGGCCAGAATTCCTCCACAACAATGTCAGAGACTGATTGAGTCATACAGAAAATCATTACTTCCAGTTATTGCTGCTAAAGGTGGTTGTACAAGCTATTGAATCATGGGTTGCACTTAGTTTTTCACAGGATTGCATACAATTATGTGAAAACTGTCTTTTTCACATAACTGTATGTGACATTGACAGTATATTTTAATTAGACCACATCATTGCTGTTGGAATTACTCCAAATAGGTGCAACTGCATTGCAATCTCCTGTATATAGCACACACAATAAATTAACGTTGATAGTAAAAAGTGATGAGTACAAGATAAAATGACTACTCCTTTGTTTTGTTAGAAGTAAGGCCAGCAGTAATGTGGAGGAGGTAATTGACTCTGGTATGTAATTAGTGACACTGTATCTTACACAAAAGAGGTTTGACACAGAAACAGTTTTTTCTTTATAAAAAGTAGTTGTGCAAGAGAATATTTTGCTTTTAATTTAAAAGTCTTATGTATCTTTTTGAAGAGTATGGCTAAGACTGACATAAAATGACACCATTGTGAGATGTATACTTGTGACTTGCTTGTCTTCCTGTTCCTGAGTCGTGGTTATGTCATGCAGTGGTGTATTTTCTTTGGGGCTGTTATATATGGTGTTCATGGGCAGCTGCAGAACTAATTCTGATTTATGCTTCATGTGGTTCTTCTTATATTATGTATAATAATGATAAATTATGGATGATAAAAGAAGTGCAAAAGTTAGAGATGATTGAGAAAATTTCAGGTTTTTCATCAAAACTCATACTTTTATTCATCAAATGAGTTGCAAAGAGAAAAGGACACTTACAATGTTAGAAATAATGATTTTTACTTGAAGTGATAATTTTGTCCTTCAAACTTTTCTATCAAAGAATCATCAGCAGCAACCACAGCCTTGCAGACTTGGAATTTTAGCTGTCAATTTGTTGATGTATTTGAACATTTTACCCCATGCTTCCTGAACTGCCTTCCACAAGTTGGTTTGGTTTGATGGGTACTTCTTATGTATCACGCGCTTGAGATTTCCCCACACCAGTGCAATAGGGTAATGACTGTGCTGGCCAATCAATTATAGACAGAATGCAAGCTGACTGCTTCTGCTCTAAATATTTCTTGTGTAGTTTGGAGTTGTGTAGTGTGTGATAGAAAAGGAATATATTGTACATAAAGGTCCACATTACTACACATATCCAAATATCAGTCTAAAAGTTAACAGTGTGCATCACACTGCGTTGATGAAGTACAGCTTATGTAGTTTGAGACGATAATAAAAATATCCCTAGAAACAATTGTATTTAGAAATGTATTTAGAAAAAACAAAGCAAAACACTAAATACGGTGCCTTGAAACACAGTCAGGCTGTCAGTAAGAATGGGAAAAACAGTCTTTTTTTGTACTATACAGGAACTGGAATATTGGCCAAAACTAAACTAACTAAAACTAGTACTAAGAGAAATCAAAACATGAACCAAAACAGGATTTCAAAACTGAAGCTCATCACTAGAATAACCTTAAGGTAAAAACAGGAATCAAAGGCTCAAAGATCTTTCCATGTGCAAGTGTCATGTTATTTAATATGGTGCCACAGAGTGTTTTTTTTTTGTCCTGATGAAGTGCTTTTTTATGCAGTAACACAAAATAAAAATTGGACTATTTGCTTGCTCTAGGCCCAAGCATCTGGTAAGTTTTAGCCTGGCATTCCCAGTTACTTTGTGGTTTTCTAAATGTGTGTTATGAGTGGTTTAAAAAGAGAACTCAAATGCAGAACACAGAGCCATGCATGTTTAGAATAGAGGTTTCTAAATTTGCCTGGCTTACAGTTGAAGTTGTTTACAAAAGGCACTGACATCTTGCAGGTATTAAAAGTTTAACAAAAAATAATCCAGCAGAAGGTAAAGCAACCATGTATGAGACCTGCCTTATGAAAATAAAAGATTGTGATGGGCAAAGGGCACAGAAATTGGACAGAGGAAGATTGTAAAGAACTGACAGATGAATCTAGGTTTCAGGTGTTGGATGAAAAAGAAGAAATGTGAGACACAGAATCAATGAAAAGATGCTCTGTAAGTGCTTGATGCTGTTTTTTATGCATGTTGGAGAAAGGTGATGTTTGGGGGGAGTTTGGAGGTAAAGAGGGAGATTTGTACAGGATTATAACCAGTCTACCTGACACTGTAGCCTACCCTGTGAACACTGCTTGACTGCAGCCAATTTCCTCCTACAGCAAGACATTTGTATTTACTCTTACTGATACTGAATTGTTATAGTTCCTGAATAATGAACCTGCAATACATTTGCACTTGCACAGAAAATATCTAAATTTTAATAATGTAGCTTAATGTTTTCTGACAAATATTCTTTAGAGCCTAAAGAAGTAATACTTTTTACATTATCAGCAGCTGTAGAGGTAATAGCCAATAAACAACAAGTTTGTACAATCAGAAAGTGCCAGCACATTTAGAATAATTACAGGTGCTTGATAGCTTGATCAGTTTCAGCCACTGCCAGTGAGCACTCTGCACAAATTGTGCAGTACAAATGTTGGCTCAGTGTGTTTTGGCTTAAATAGATCTGGTTATATGCACCATTCAGGCCAGGCATTTAAGTCTGGAAGATAATTAAGTGGAGCTGTTTCTACATCCAACATAATGTTTTTGAAAACGGGGCTCTAAAAGCACTGTTTTTAATAGAAAAAGTAGTTATGCCTGACCAGTCCACCAATATTCTGCTTTTTCCAATGCAAAAAGTATCCAATGTGATGGTTATTTTTAAAAGTAAGATAAAAGGAGTAAAACTTAAGTGAACGCATTATGATAAATCATTAATGAGTCTGATTTTTCTCTAATGCAGCCCATCCAATCCACACTCTGCAATCGGAGAACTGAAAGTCACAGTTAATAACTGATGGATACATACCAAATGATGTACAGCTTCTAAGATTAATCACTGAGTAACCTTGCTTCAAAGCTTAATCTGGGATTAAGGTATGATGCCTGCTGCCAGTACATGACAGCTATGCATGAATTTCTGAGGCAATTTGAGGTTCTTAGACATTTTCTAACCACTGCAAGGAGAAATACTACCTGAAAGAAGCTTGCATTAGAAAATTTCATGCACCTTAAGAATAGAGCAACAAAGGACTGGACCGAACATGCTTTAGCTGGGAGACATGAAAAACATTGTGAACCCGGGGTAGTTTGAGGCGGACTGCCACAGGGTTAACCAGAGCCTCAATCACAAAGGGGCCAATGTAGCTGGGGGATAGTTTCTTGGATTCAGAGCGTAAGGAACATGTTTAGTGGAAAGCCATACCTTCTGACAAGGGCGGTAGACAGGGGCACGAATCCGATGGCGGTCGGCCAGACGTTTGTTCTATTCCTTGGTTCTGAGGAGAGCAGCCCGTGTGGATCTCCAAAACCGTTGACATCAACATAAGTGGTGCTGCACAGAAGGAACCGATATCTCACCTTCCACGGCAGGAAAAAGCAGAGGCCCAGCGAAGACTCAAAGGGGGAGAGACCCATTGCAGAGGAAGTCATGGAATTGTGAGCGTATTCGACCGAGGACAGTTGGGAACTCCAGGTGGACTGATTGAAGGAGGCGACACATCGAAGGGCAGCTTCCAGCTCCTGATTAGCTCT
>VUQI01061659.1:0-35739 GCA_015106735.1 Paratilapia polleni
TCTTGAGCTAATCTGAAGGCCACATGAAGTTTGGAGGCCTGTAGCTATTGACTCTGCAGAAAGTTGGCGACCTCTGCGCACTATGCGCCTCAGCATCCCGCTGACCCCGCTCTGTGATTTTACGTGGCCTACCACTTCGTGGCTGAGTTGCTGTCGTTCCCAATCGCTTCCACTTTGTTATAATATCACTAACAGTTGACTGTGGAATATTTAGTGGCGAGGAAATTTCACGACTGGACTTATTGCACAGGTGGCATCCTATCACGGTACCACGCTGGAATTCACTGAGCTCCTGAGAGCGACCCATTCTTTCACAAATGTTTGCAGAAGCAGTCTGCATGCCTAGGTGCTTGATTTTATACACCTGTGGCCATGGAAGTGACTGGAACACTTGAATTCAATGATTTGGATGGGTGAGTGAATACTTTTGGCAATATAGTATATATCCGGGTGTCTCCCATTTCTTCTTTTCTGCACTGCACTCCACCCTCGGGATGGATATTAATAAGAATTTATTGATACTATTGCATTATTGATTTAGATTTCTGTTTGGACGAAACATGGGCATGCACAGGTTTTCCCCATCAATACGACAGTTTTATTATCCGAGTCTGAACACAGTGTACAAACATAACACAAAAAAGGCTTGCACGTGAGTCAGATGTCCAAAAGCTCCACTTCCAGGAGTTTGATATAATTGTTTTTCAGCTGTCAGAAAAACATGCCAGCATTGATGAAAGGAATTTCTAATCTTGGAGGCGTATGATTCCAATGGATTGGAAAATTTGGAACAACTTTTCAACTGGAGCCAGTTCATCACTAGTTTCACTTCTCCACCCTGAAATTTCATAGTTAAAGCATTTGTATTCATAAACTTGGGCACAGGGAGAGTTCCAAGGACTGGTGCTTCTTGAACTCTGTCTCTGCTCCAAGTGCAGACGAACATCACATAACAGTCTGTAATAATCCCTATAATCTTTCAGGTTAGGTAGTGCCACATGAGATTAGCAGGTCTGCAATGCTAGCCTGCTGACTTTTAGTGGCCCTCAATCAGCAGAAGCTAATAAAAGTTCAGATTTAGTTGCCTCCAATTGTGGTTTATTATGAAGTGTGAGAGAATTACAGGAAGGCATTGTTATTCGGTGATGCCACAGAAAAAAAAAAAGTTTAACAGTGAGAAACTGAGCGCTACAAATGGCTTCGGTTATGAGGCATTTGAGTTGGTCTCAAATGTTTTACCGTGCATCATTATTCCACTTTATATTGAGTGTCACAGACTGCTGCTTCCTTTGTACTGAAGCCTTGTGTTTTGTTCTGATCTGCAGAGCAGCGCCACAGTGGTCCGAGAGAAGGCTGAAGTGGAGGCAGCCAAGGGTGCAGCAGAGGGCCAAGCAGGACGACTGAGTCAAGAAGTGGAGCGACTTCGCAGGCGGGCGCAGGAGCTGGAAAATGAGGTGGCCAAACTCAACCGAATTATCGACGAGGCCAAGCTGCAGGAGAGCAGGCTGGGGGATAAAGTTGGCCGACTGGAGGTAACGGGTGAAGCTGCAGAACTGCAACTAACGCTAGTTTTGTTCTACACTGTCACTTTGTACCATTATTATATTTATATAACTTATACTAAATGACAGACTCATATGCAACAATGTCCATTTAACAGAGAGAGAAAAAGCAACTGGAAGAGTCTTTGTCTGAAATTAAGGAGCAAGAAGAGGAGATGTCACGTGCAAACAGAGCTTTGACCATCCGGCTTGAGGATGTGCAGGTAAGTTTAGCAACACTGCACTGTGTTGGATGTAGGCAAATGCACAACTTGACATTTATTACTGCATCATTCTGCAGAGGAACTTCACCAAACTGAGCAATGAACACAAGGATTTGGAGGAAAGGTTACAAGAAGAGAGGAATCAGAAGGAACAGTTCAAGAACATGAAGAACAACATAGAGGATGAGAGGAAGCTGCTGGACTGCACAGTTGAGAAACTTCAAAAGGAGGTGAGTCTCTGCTGAGTGTATGTTTAATCACTAAACACTAATTTGAATGAAGACCAAGAGCTCGCTCAGTTTGATGGGCAGCAAGTTTACAGAACATTTAGTCCCTTTTTAAGACGGGGAAAAAGTAACTGTAACGAAAAAATTTTACAGATTCAGCTCTAAAGCAGAGTAACCAAGAAAACTGTGATGAAGGCCTTTGTTTAGAAGGGCCTTGTTGACTCATCTCCAACTCACAGAGTCTTCACCGCATAATTTAATTTGACTCATTATGCTTTTCCTAATTTTCTGAAAGTTACAGTGGTGGATGTTTATATTAAACATGGCCAAAGTTCTGGCTTCAGACTGCTCCAAATGTTCAGTTTCCAGAATTTTTTTTTTTAATCTAATCTTGGGTCTTGATGATATCGAAGTGAGTGGATATACCTAATATAGTCATCTCAGGCACACAGCTCTGGCTGTGAGCTCATATGCTCCACCTATCTACTGTTAAAACCTTCTGTTTGTGAGGTACAGCCAATCAGAAGAAAGTTAGCCTAAAGATAGAGGGACTGAAAAAGCTTGGACTACACCAAGGCCCAGAATCAGATTTATAAGAATTATTTTGAATTGTGAATCATGCAAAGCTACCAGTTGAGTCCAAGAATAATGGAGTTATGAAGAAGGATGGAGTTATGGATAGAATTATAATGGAGTTTTGAAGCTAAGAATAATGGAGAATGGACTTGGAAATGAGTAAAACAGGTCCTGTTTAAGGTATGCTTTCCAGAAGAACATATTCTTCCTCTTTTTTTTTTTTTTTTTTTTTTTAAAGGAGTCCAGTTTGACGTGAACGAATGATAAAATACTATCAAATCTGGACCTGCACCTGAACCACGTCATTATCCATAGAGTTCCCTACTTTTTCCTCACATGTCTTGCTTTCTTTTTCCTCTTCTGTCTCTGTCACTGTGCCTCTAGATGAACGATATTGTGGAGGTGTCCCAGTCGTCCACACGGGAACTGCAGGAGCAGATTGATATTTATAAGGAGAAGAACCGTCGGGAGCTGACGGAGCTGCAGAAGCTTCTGAAAGAGCGAGGACAGGAACTGGAGAAGTACCTGCTAACTACCAAAACCCTACAAGAAGAGGTAACACAATGGGCATTCAGAGACGAGACACACTGGTCAGCTCACGGCCATCATTAGTCATGCAGACCAGCAGATTATGAGCTATTGTTCTGATTTAGCCAGTTTGAGCACTTCTACCAACATCAGCCTTTACTTTCAGAGAGTGATGTCAGCACTTAGGTATTTCTGCTCCCTGCTGCCCTCTCAAACCCAAAGCATAATATTAAAGTGAAGGAATTTTGGCCAATTCAAGTCATAGAAAAGCTCGTGTTTGTGTGTGACCCCTTGGCATTGTTTTTAGTCCAGCAGTTTATCATTGTCAGCTCTGTGGAATGTGAAGAATGTTTTGATGAAAGTGAATAATTTATGTTGGAATGAGGGTGCCTTATGTTGTTTTATTTATACATCAAATATTTATTTAAGGAGGTAGGGTGTTAAGATTTGCTTTATAGTGACCTCTCAAACAGTTTTGTGCTGCAGGAATGTGTGAGATTATAAGCAGAGACAGTGTATAACATCAATGGGTAATGCAGATAATGATACATAAAAGGTCACTGGGTTCAAAACTTCTGCTTTAGCATCTCTGCAATTTTGGGAGACCATTTCTGTTATACACTGTGTGTAAAGTTCTTAAGATATAACTGATTAGCTTGTGTTTAAAGCTTTGAGAGAATAAAAATTTGACACTTTGCTGTACTAGTGAATGTGTAAAATAGAAACAAAAAGAATACTCAGTGGTACCATGTAGAGGCAATGAAATGTAGTTCAGGTAAGTGAATATTGTTTTTGTTGTGTTCTCTAGTAACATTCATACAAGGGAGTGTACCATACGCCATTTCTCCTGACTGCACAGGGAGGTAGAAGTTGTTGGAGCTAACGTGCCAGTACAGGAAAAGAATATGTTTGATACAATGCAGATTTCAAACATAAAAAGGCTGTTTGCTGATATGTTTTGAAGTAGGAAATACATTAAACATGCTTTTTAAGGATACACTCAGTTTCCTAGAGCTCTAACCCTGTAAACAAAGCGGCACCTGTTTATAATGAAAACTCCACGGCTACCTTTTAAAGGAGGTTTTGGCAGGCCCTGTCTTGAAACCACAAGAGGCTGCCTTGCAAAAAAAGAATATTGACACTTTTTTTCTGTGAACTGTTCTCTAAAACTTGTAGTCATTAGTTGCAGACTTTGTTTCACATGTATAATAGGCCAACCTTCAGTTTTACTGACTTGCTGATCTGGATGTTCCTGACATGGGATGAACATCCAGCTCCACATTGCATATTTGTCTATATATGCAGTGTGGTTGTGAGTGGAGTTCATTTGTAAAGGTAAGGTCAGTGTCCAGGCTTTTCCTTTTTTTTTTTTCTGTCAGCATCCATCCTATGATATCTTCATCCTGCTGGTGCACAGGAAGAGGAGGATGTTAGTGCTATGAAATCATTGTTGTGAAAGCTGTGCTGGCTGATTCACATCCTCCTCCTCCACTACCTCTCCCAAGAAACTCAGTGCTCTGGACTGCTTCATTTAATCCACTTTTCCAGCTGCTCTCAAATGTCCCGTCAGTCCTCACCCATCAGCTGAAGTGTAGGCTACTTACATCCACCTTCTTTTACTTTAATAACCAAGCAAACATCTTGTAGATTTAAATCTCTTTTTATGAGCAGTTTATGAAGACAGCTTAAAGAGAGAATTAATTTTTACTCCACAGATTTTATAATCACAGTAATTTCCAAACTTGCTTGAAGCTATTCAACGTCTAATAGAAGATGCACAATTATTCAGTTATACTTATTACAAATCCGTGCCTTACTTAAAGTCTTACTTACATCCTTACATGAGGAAATATGTAACAATTCTGCACTAATGGCCAAATATTTGTTGTGGGAGTAGAAAGAGGGCAGATGATGAATGTCCATTGTCTTGGCATTAAGCAGTGGGGGCAGTTTTCCAGCTGTGAGGGGCACTGCAGCTGAGGAAAACACTTACTGTGCTGGATGCATTAGTCACCCAGGGGAGTGTATATTATATCATATTAATACTTTCCCTAAACAGCAACTAAACTGTTGGTCATCACTTCAGTAGTAACACTTGATAAGATTAGAGATGACATATTGAACACGAAGATAAACTTACTGTAAAAAATATTTATAACATGTTGGATGTCCTTTAATTAGACCTTATTCAGTGTTCAGGGACCAAAATAACATTTTATGTAATAAGATCATAAGCAGGTATGTAAATGTTTTTGGTTTTAGTTGTTACGCCGGGAGGAGGAACTGCGACAGTGTCAGAGGGAGCGAGATGAGGCCTTGGTCAAGGAGAAGACGCTGCAGAAAAGAGTTGATGATCTGGAAGCAGAGGCTGAGAAAAATGCGGTTTCTAAAGAGGAGAAATCCCGACACATCAAACTCATGGAGGTACGTAATGTTGTCAAGTGAAGTTGTTAATAACTGCTTTTTTAGTATGTATAATGTCAAACCATTGCAAGATCTCATGGGACTTCTGTCAGAGGGATTTTTTTTTGTGTGCGTTTGACTGTTGGGATTTTGGATGAGGAAAATAACAGTTTTCAAATAAATTTTTTAAAATTTTACTTAAACTTGTGTTTGCTGCCTTTAGTTTGGGTTATTCAGTGTGCAGGGTGGTAGTTTTTTATGCAACTTGCATCAGTTGTGAATGGTTACTGATATTTTAAAAGACTAAGATTTAATGATGAATTCTTAGTCTTAGACGAAAAAGTCAAACATCACAAGACATCTGCTGCCAACTGAATATTTATAGAGAGGAGGGATGGCAAAACACACTGTTCTCAAAGATGTAACTGCTTCACTTTGCAGGACAGGATTGCTCAGCTGGAGATGGATCTCGAAGAGGAGCATCAAAGCGGAGACCAGCTGATGGACAGGATAGACAGAGGAAGAGAACAGGTGAAATACACAAACACTCAACGCATTCTCATCGTTAGTGTTCACCTGTCCGTATCCACACAGACATGTTTCTGTTCCATCTCAGTTCGTAAATGATATCCAGATCTCCTGTTGTTTTGTCTTCCACCTCTAACATCACGACTGCAGCCACTAATCTCTACATGAAAGGGACATTTGACCTCCATGTAACACCTTCGGGTCTCAGATATGTCCTTAAAGAGTTAACGCGTGTGATTCTTGTGCAGGTTCATGGTTTTTATCAAGTGTCATCAGGTGTCATGTAATATCAGAACTCCAAAATTCTCAAGTTTCTTTCTGGTCTGGATAAAGTGGATGGGTTATTGCTTTGTAAGATGATCTTGCATAATCATTCAGGTTGGCAGCTTGCCTGCATGGTCTAAGAGCGTCTATCCAATTTTCATGCATCAGCCACAAAAGACCCTTCTTAATGCACCGCCTGAGCCAAAATATGCAAGCTGCCAAATGTCTCAAGTTTTCAGGTTGTGGAGTGCACTTGGAAATTACACTTCAGTAACTTCAGCTTGAGAACAAATCTCATTCTTGTGCTAGAAGTCAGTTTTTCTGTCCTTGCAAGCAAATGCTCCAGTTTTCCTTCCTCTGTGATAAAGCTGCTGACAGAAACACTGTGAAGTAAGATTTAGATAAAGTACATGTGCTTTTAAGACTGCTGTTTGTTCATAGGGGAGATCTTAATAATCAGAGGGAGGAAGTTGGCTCTGGAGTTTTTATTTTAACCCTAATTAATGTCTCGTGCAGCCACAGATAGTTTTGTGGTATTTTTGCAGCTATGGGGGCCAAAGGCAGGCTTTTAAGATTTGGCTTTTACAGGTTTCCCTCACATATTTTGAAGTTGTGACCAAAATTTTAAATAAAGTGAGTAGCGACCTCAAGAGAGCCCTAGTGCAGTTGAGGAGAGTATTTAAACCTCCATAAATGGCTCCCCTTTAAAAAAAAAAAAAAAAAAAAAAATCCTTGCAGAGAGAAAAGAGTGGCATTGTGACAAAGTGGCATTGGTTCAGCATGAGGCTGAGGTCGGTTGTCAAGGCAACACCCGAGCTTTGTGCAGCAAGAGTGGAGTAGGTTGAGTGCCAGTAGTGTGTGTGTGTGTGTGTGTGTGTGTGTGTGCGCGTGTGGGTATGTGCTGGTGCTTGTGCTCAAATGTCTGTGGGGAGGAGAGAGAGGTGGGTGCAGGGCTGTGGGGTGGAGGGCTGGTGGGGTTGCAGCGGAGGCAGCAGGAAGAACACCTGCGTCTCTCCTGGCACCAGGTGCTCCTCTCCTGTCTAAATGAGAGTAATCTCCCCTCTACTCTCCTGCCGTCTCTCACAAAGCAGATTAGTTTCGCTGTATGTTCCAGTCTGCTGATTCAGCTCCCTCAAGCACTGTGCTGGGTGCACCAGTTATAGGGGCCATCGTTCATCAGAGCAGCCCACTGTCACCCACTAATTGGCATAAAATATCACCAATTCTAAGCTCCTCTCACAAAGAGCCATCACTGCTGTATTGATTAGTTTTCATTCCCCCTTCTTTTGAACTAGGTTATCACTGAACAGTCAGGCCTCTCTGAGTCGATCTACCGTCCACTGAGTTGATATGCGATGACACCAGTATTGAAGGAATAGTTTGGTAGTTTTAGAAATGGTGATAATCGCTGTCTTCTTCAGTTAGATTATCTATACCACTCTTTTATCTGTCTATGTAAAGTGTAATAATATCAACATTAAAACACAGAAACAAAAAGAAAGTTAGCATGAAAAACACTCTCCTATTTATTCATTTCCAGACAACTGTTTTTCTTTAAAAAAAAAAAAAAGAGGGAGAGAGAGAGAGTGAGCAAATATAGGAATAAAGTAATAATCCGTGTCCTTTACACGTCCTTTTGCATCGTTTACATAAGTCAGTTATTCAGGCTGACTCTGTTAGTTCCACATCTATTACAAAGTTCAAAAAGGGTCCCCCACCCTTTTTTCAAATGTTTTTTATTTGCCCTTCAATATATATGTTATTCTTTCTAGTGGAAGGCTTGACTTCAATTGTCTTAACCAGTATGTACCAATTGGTTGATCATGCTATTGTCTTTTTAGCATTTAAAAGACTGAGACATTAATGTTTGTTCATTGTTGTTATATTTTTATATACTTCTGCATACAAACAAAGTAGAAGCAGCTTTGGATCTGGTGGAATTTTTATTTAGTAACGACTTAACTTGACAGGGATTACATATGTTGGCATTAACCATTTGAAAATGTGTTTTTATAGATTAATGAGACTTTTATAACCTTCAAGCTGAAAAGTATGAGCTGTGAATATCTGCTCACAGCTTCCAGGGTCAGTGTAAAAGGTGTCGTCACGTGCTTCGAACACGGAGTGTTCTGCT
The DNA here is from genome assembly GCA_015106735.1 of Paratilapia polleni. Lineage (NCBI taxonomy): Eukaryota > Metazoa > Chordata > Actinopteri > Cichliformes > Cichlidae > Paratilapia > Paratilapia polleni. The sequence continues at coordinate 8,426 of VUQI01061659.1, forward strand.
GTGTGGACGGTCAGCATCAAAACGTATTTTAGCCATCTTAAAAATCACGATCAGTTTGAATATAAGCTGTATTTAAAGTGTTTTTAGCGCTTAAGCTGCTGTCAGACAGCTCTTTCTGAACACGAAGTGAAGATGCTCTCATAGACTGGCCACAGCCACCAGACTGCTGACAAAAACAGTAATTTTACCTTAATTCTGAATCAAACGAACGTGTTAACACCAAAGCCACACACCAAGCCCTGTGTAAAATTAGTGTTTTTGTTGATGGAGTCTGGTGGGATTACAGAGGGAAACAACTTTTCAGAAAAAGGCCTTTTCAGATATGGGATACGTAACTTGCTGGCTTCTGGCTTTGCCAACCTGTTGATGGCATTCTGCCATTCAGACGTAGGTCACTTTTACGTTAATGTTTCAGTGACGAGAGAGCCAAGGGAATAGAGCGATATCTGCCATATGTGCATTTATTTACATTTTTAGCAAAAGGCATTGCCAGCGTCCTCCCTACTGAAGTGAAACCACACAGTTAAATGTTTAATTCTCTCTGCCATTGTCACAAGGAGCAGTGTTGCTGTGCGTGTGTGTGTGTGAGTTGGTGTGAGTGCTGCAGCTGCCCCCGCCCCTCAGGCTCAGAAAGCGAGATCTCTGTTCTCGATTGGGAACACGAAAAATGCATCATAGACAAATGTTTTAATCTTATTGCAAATTAGGAACAGTTGATGAGATGAAGCATCATTATGTATGTGTTATTGCTGTTTAGGGCATTCTCTGGTGAGCTGAGCAACTCACAAAGATACACAGGAGGTGTAATTTTAAACACGCCTATCTGTCAATTTGTCTGTATGCAGTTCACACTCGTGTCTTGTTGAAGTGTTTCTAGGTCCAACTAAGTAAAGTTCCCGTAACAACTTTTACAGAAACATGACCATAGTGTCGATTTAAAGCCGGCAGGTTTGAAAGGGGCTTTAGCTTGTGGAGAGAGCTGTCCTGGTAACAGGATCTGCCTTCAGCATCGTGACTGTATTCCTATAACTCTGGATACAACCAAAACTAGTCATCATCATGATTCATATTTTATCCACATAGTTATAATAAGTGTTGGAGGTGGATTTTGTTACCTTGGGACGCAGCCAGGCTTGCTGTAATGAATGATTTTAAAATTTACTCTATTAGTACACATCAAAGACCCCGATTGATAGTGAAGAGGATAACATTTTCGATGAGGTGAAACTGATCACTGTCTTGTAGAGAAAAGCATACAAAATGTCCTTTAAAAAAACAAAACTGCTGGATGCCTGTGGCCTTCAGCCCAAGTGCATCATTTGTTGGGAGGAGTTAGCTCACGCCATCAAGGTGCCAAGCAAGCTAAAGAGGCACCTGGAAACCAGACCTCCCTTTAAACAGAAACTTTGCTCTTTTCAAAAGACCACTGGATCAGAACCAGGAGCAGCAGGACTGCTTATTGGATTGTGTGAAAGTGCCTGATAAAGAGACGTTGTGGATGTAGCAGGGCCTATTGCAAAGCAAAATAATGTAGGTGTCATGCTCAAAAGTGCCTTTATCAGAGGATTTGATGATATTCCAGATGACATAGAGGCTATTTTGTACTGGTATGAATTCAGGTATGCCTTGAAATTTTGGCTCTTGCGTTACAGAAACTACTGTCAGCTGTTTCTTTTTTGTACTACAACTTTGTGCCACTGACAGTTGACATAACTATCACAGTAAAAGGTGGAATGCAGTCAAGCAAGAAAATCCAGCTCACCAATTAAGCAGAGCTCATACAGCACTAACTCTTCTATTGTTTAGTATTTTGGCTCACTGGGTGTTACGTGGGTTTCTGCTGTGAGTCAGACAGTGTCTGATGATAACTGTTGTCAGACTGTGTGGGACTGTAGCGATGACAGTGTCTGGACTCGGCTTGACAGGTGGAGCAAATGAGGAATGAACTCCTGCAGGAGAGGGCTAGCAGACAGGACCTGGAGTGTGACAAGATTGCTCTGGAGAGACAGGTACACACTCTACTGTCTGGAGTGTAACAGCTACAGACTCAGTCCAAAGCACAACACTCATTTCATTCATCTTTTCATCACATTCATTTGATTGTATCCATTTTCATCATTTTATTACCCGTACACAGACATGATTAATGTATAAACATACATCTGTCAAGCATCTCAATGCTTTTCTCTTCCTGCGCTCTCTAGAACAAGGATCTGAAGGCCAGAGTGACTCATCTGGAAGGCTCCCAGAAGTCTAACAAAGAGGGCCTGGTAACTCAGCTGGAGGAGCGCATACAGGAGCTGGAGGAGAGGCTGGAGGCAGAGGAAAGGTGAGATGAAGGCTCCGACTGGGAATAGAGCTGAGGGGTGCTGTGGTTAAGGTGATGGAAGAGGAAAAGGGGGAGAGTTTCATTAGGTTGGAGATGACAGCCCAACGTACTTTGAAGCTTCAGATGAAAGTTTATACCTGAACACTCGTGGATTTAGGACACAAACTGGAAAGTTGGAGCTTATTGATTTAAATTCTGTAATTTATTTAGCACTGGGAAATCATTTTGTTACTCGGAGAAATCCTCTGACTCTGGGTAATCAAACCTATTAGAGAATCTGACCAGCTTCCTTTAATTCTTTGAGTCATAAAATGTATGCAGATCAAAATGATTTGCTCATTTTGATGTTCAGTGATGAATCTCTGCCTGCGTTTCAGGGAGCGGGCTAACCTGCAGCTGGCGAACCGCAGGCTGGAGAGGAACGTAAAAGAGATGATGATGCAAGTTGAGGAAGAACATCAATCAATGCAAGATCAAAAGGACCAAGTATGTAACCCACACCCTCATGCCCGGTATAACAGTCATTAAACTCTCTTTGCTAAAGAATTTGACTTAAATGAATAGTCTGATATCTGTCTGTCAGCCATGTTGCAAAAAGATTTTGATCTTAGTGGAACCCTTTTAACTGTGGACGTGTTTCCCTTAAAGTTGAATCTGCGTCTGAAGGCGCTGAAGAGACAGATGGATGAGGCTGAAGAGGAGATTGACCGACTGGAGCACAGCAAGAAGAAGCTGCAGAGAGACCTGGATGAGCAGCAGGAGGCCAACGAGCAGCTCCAGAGTCAGCTCAAAGCTCTGCGAAGCGAGATGAGGTAAAAGCATAAACATCTGTTATCATCTGTCAACAAACAGAGCAGTGCTTCAAAAGTATTAAGTATAAAATGCAGGCGCTGTCAGTACTGAGTTACGGTGTTGGTGGTTCTCAACTACAAAGTAAATCATCACTCATTATGGGCGGCTGTGACTCAGGAGGTTGAGCGGGTCATCTATCCCCGGCTCCTCCAGTCTGCATGTTGAAGTGTCCTTGGGCAAGAGTAGAGTGCATAGAATAAAACTCTGTATAAATGTGTGTGAATGGGTGAATCCCCAGAAGTCTAAAAAGCACTTTGAAACCATTACTGTAATCACAATACATATGTCTGAAATTGATTAGATTACAGCTAAATAATACGTAATTAAATAATAGTTAATAGTAATTAAATGAGATAATTACATCGCTTGAGTTAAGTTACAGGGTTCCTGCAGGTCATTAAAGGGTCTTAAAAAGCCTGAAATTAAAATTAAGAAAAATAAAGTTTTAAGTTTCCTAAAATTTGATGCTGGTATTTAATTTGTAGATGGTCAGGTGGTTTCATACAAAGTCTGTGCTATGAGACAAATTTGTGCCGGATGACGCGAATAGAAAATCCATCAGCTGATATTCTCCACTGACAGTCATAAAAGGACGACGAGCTACTTGATGCGTTTCAGGGCAGCTGTAGGTGTATGGTTCAGTTTCGCTTTTAGACAGAGGCAGGAAAAAATGAGAGGGCTAGGAGAAAAAGTTCAGAAAATATTTTAGCTGTCGACTGTAGTCCTCCTCATCCCATCATAACTCCAGTATAAGATAAAAAAGGATTATTTTGAACTGTGAATAATGCAAAGCCGCTCTAGTAAAATCCAAGAATAGACACATGGAGTTGAAAACATTGCGATTTTAGTAATGAGCCCCAGCACTACCTTGTTATAATATTGTTTTGTTTCTTCAGGCGTAAGAACACGCCTGCTCCGCTGCTCAACAATCTCGATGATGACGACGACGATGACATCAGCACTGACGGGGAGACGTACTTCAGCTCATCCTCGGGGTACAAGCGCTCCTCAAGTCAGGACAACCTCTTATCAACATTCTCTTTATAAACAAACTCTGACGTTGGAAATAAAGCTGCTTTATATGCAACACTGTCGCACCAAACGGCTGGAGATCTGTGCCATGTTCCTTTGTAGACTCTGAACTGTCCGTGTGAATATTAAGGCACTTTCCAGCTAGGTGAGATAAAGTCCTCACTTCAGCAGCGTTCACATTCTCCTGGATATTAATTCTGGGTGCAGTCTCGACGTCCATGAATTCACTCAGTATTATTTGAGCAGCTCTTTGATTAGTTGGTGAAATCTTAAAGGTTATGCTGATGTTTTATCCTGTCTGGAGAAAATTAATGTAAATACTCTTTAATTTGTTCATTTTATATTCGTGCATTAAGTCTTATTTTCCAGCATTGTTAGTTCTACTCTGAGTGGATTTTCCTTTAATGGATTACACATGCTTGTCAATGATTATTCCAGCATTGAAAACACCCAGTTGAATGCACTATAAACCAATGCAACCTGCACCGCCTTTGTAACCAGTATGAAGTTTTTTACCCCTTGCTTTCTATGCCTATCTTAATAGTATCTGAATATACACTTTTTTTTTTTTATCATTGAGTTAAATACAGTATGTTTGCCTTTTTTTAAATGAATGAAAATCACAAGTGTATGCAGTGAAATGTGCCACATGTTTTTAATTTATTCGTAGCTGAAAATACAAAATCTCCTCTCAGTAACATTTTTTTAATTTTTTTTTTTTTAGGGAACAGTAAATGAGGGACTTTGTACACTTCAATTTTTATACAGTTTTCTATCATTTAGTGACCAGTAAAATGATAAATTTGTAATCAACATAAATTTCTTTGTCATTCGCCACAGTGTGACATCACAGTGTTGCTCGCACATCTTCTGGAAAACGCTGTTTCAGCTCAACTTAGCCTGTGATTGCTGATCCTGAATCAGACTTTTAGCATTTCCGAACAAAGTTGCACATATTAAAACATTTTATACTGGAAACACTTAAACTCACACCTGTGTATATAAACTGTGCCCACTGTGTACATCAGCAGTGCCTGTGAGGACCATGTGAGGACCTTCTCAGGTCTTCCTTTAACTAAACGGGGGAATTTCTTCAGATAAACTGACAATCAATGTTTTGCTGCACTGTGATGATTTGCACTCTGTGGGAGGGAGAGTGGATGAGTGAGACAAATTCCTGCCACTACCTCTCTGTACACAGCTGTATGTCCATAAATCCTGCTGAGACTAAAATAAACTTAATTTCAGTTACTCTCACATGCTTTTTGCTTGGTGCGGAATTCCTGACAACTGATCCCCTCCAGACATTTGTACATATTTGTAGATGAATAATTTGGGTATGATGCTCTCTATAAATTTAAATTTCTACTTAAAATTCACATCACCCTCATTGTAGAGTCTTCTCTCAGTCTAAGTGCACTCGAGGCTTCAGATATCAAAGTTAGGCCTGTTTTCACTGTATAAAATCTTTAGTGATTTATGTGTTTCTATTTTTCATTTCACAAAAACCTGATCCAGTGTATGTGTTAAATGCACATAAGATTTAAGGAGATCACACAGAAACTTGCCCTGTTTGTGTTTAGAAACAAACTGTGTCATTCTGCACACTGAAGCTCGAAAAATAAATGAAGTAAAACACATTTTTGAGTAGAGGGGCACTGAATACTTAAGACTAAATACATTTTTAAGAATAGGAAAGTTATCATGCAGTCAAAACTAAGTAGACGCCATGATTCAATACCTTGTAGATCCACCTTTAGCAGCAATAACTTGAAGTAATGGATTTCTGTGTGACTTTATCAGTCTCTCACATCGTTGTGGAGGAACTTTGGCCCACTCTTCTTTACAACATTGCTTCAGTTCATTGAGGTTTGCAACCATCCGTTTATGTGCAGCTCTCTTAAAGTCCCTCCAGAGCATTTCAATCAGGTTGAGGTCTGGACTTTGACTGGGCCATTGCAACACCTTGATTCTTTTCTTTTTTAGCCCTTCTGTTGTAGATTTGCTGCTGTGCTTTGAGTCATTGTCCTGTTGCATGACACAAATTCAGCCAAGCTTTACTTGTCAGACAGATAACCTCAAACTTGACTCTAGAAAACTTTGCTATACAGAGGAGTTCATGTTTGACTCAGTTACCTGGCGCTGTGCATTATGATCATACATCTCCACTTTGGTCTCATCTGTCCAAAGGACATTGTTCCAGAAGTCTTGTGCTTTGTTCAGATGCAGTTTTGCAAACCTAAGCTGTGCTGCCATATTGTTTTTAGAAAGAAGAGGCTTTCTCCTGGTAACCATTCCAAACAAGCTATATTTGTTCAGTCTTTTTCTAATTGTACTGTCATGAACTTTAACATTTAACATGCTAACTGAGGCCTGTAGAGTCTGAGATGGAGCTCTTGGGGTTTTTGTAGTTTCTCTCAGCACTGCACGGTCATTGGCAACTGTCTGAATGTTTTCCACTTGTGAATAATCCCTCTCACTGTAGAATGAAGGCAACAAAAATTGCTTCTTTAAGAACACTGCTGATGTTTTTGCTCCTTGGCACTGTGTTAATACACACCTGAATGCTCCAGACCAGCAAACTGCCAGAACTTCTGCTTTTATAGAAGTGATCACACTTGCTGAAGATCAATTAATCAAGGTCATTTGATTAGCAGCACCTGGCTGCTACCTACCCTCTTTATTGCTATGGAAGCAGTAAGGGTGTACTTAGTTTTTCACAGGACTGCACAGAGTCCTGTTCTAATCAAGAGTACCGATCTATCAGGATGGTCCTTTTCAGAATATTTTGATAACCTGAATTTCACATTTATTCGGAATTTGAATGTTAATGACACTTCTTCTTACTAAGTGAAGAAATTTGCTAGTCTAGTTGGACACTTGTTCTAGGACTCAGTTTACACAAATTACTTGAAGGATTTTTGCATGATGCAAGATGTTATCTATACAAAGTAACTTGAGCAATCAGATAGACAGTCATTTGTTTATCTGTCATGCAGAAATATAAAAAAGCAAAATGGAAACAGTCAAGTAAAGTAAAAATACCTCATTGCTGCACCTATGTCCTGCAGTATGTGAGTAAATGCACCAACACTCCTGGATTTGGCTGAGATGATTTGATCAGTCTGCTGTGTAATGATTGCCACTGACTTCACTCATCCTCTGGTAAAATCTGTGTAGGGTCAAAGCAGCTGTGTCAACAGCAACTCTATCTTTAATTTCGTGCTCAGCGGGTCAATATTTTTCCTGCTGGAACATATGAAGCAAATGCATCCCATGTTTTGTCCCAGATCACCTTTCAGAGCAGAGCTTTGACCTCCTTCAGTCTCTGGGGTAATTAAAAAAAAGATTCCTGGCGTGGAGCAGGAGCACACAAGCTAAAAGTTTTGTTTATTTTTTTAATCTTAGATCACAATGTAGAAAACTGTTCTTAAATAGATATTAAAGAGTTTTTTTTCTTGCTGAACAGCCACATTAAATCTTCTTTAATCTGTTCATTAAAACAAAAGCTTTTATTTTGTAGAGGTCCCAGTTTGAAAACGTTCTTTCCATTTGTAGCTGACCACAGCACTAAAAGGAGTTGAATAGATGGAGCTTTCTTATTCTCACTGGCTGACTGGCTATTGTCGGCAGGGCATGACCTTCATTTGTTGCTTTTCTGTGTGGGACAAACAAATCAACCTTTTCAAGTGCCACAGTATTATCTCTTTCTCCTGTGTCAACCCAAGCAGTAAACTAATAGGGGCTGCAGGGCTTAGTAGAGAAAAGTTTTGTATGCCGAACAAGGTGATCATTCCTGGGATTCCTTTATGTGCTTCACTGGCTTCAGTCAGAGAGGCTGCAGCGAGAGGAAGAGGAAGAGGCAGGCAGCGGAGAGAGAAATGTCTTAGAGGGAGACTGTGGGTGTTTTCTGACATGAAGCTGTAAACTTTAAGAAGACAATGTATTTCACACGGAGCTCAGAGTTTCACAGCCCCACATACAAGTTTTACAAGTACGACAGGGAGCTCGACACAGAACTGTCACAGTGCCATGCTGCCCCCTAGAGGTGCAAAATATACCAGATTTCGTATTTCCCCTGAAACTACTAAAAACAAAACTGAAACAAGCACACTCACTCTGGAAGCTGAACCTAAACTAAATTCAAAAGAAAAAGAAATATATAACTGGGATTGAAAAAAAAAAAAAAACGAATTAAAAAGAAAACAAAGCTACAATAACCCTCCATGTCCACTTGAGGCTGTTTCCAAAAGGGAGTCAATCCCCAAAGACTCACATGTTTACAGACTCACAGGTTTACAGCATCAAAAGCATATTTACAGCCTGGTATAAAAATGGTTTTGGCCCCTATGAGTAGAGCCCCCCCCCCCCCATGCGGAGCATGGCCGCATTGATTGACAGGTGTCCCAGTAGACATCTCAACAAAGTGCTGAAAACATTCCTCACAGATTTTGGTCCATATTGACCTGATAGTATCACACAGTTGCTGCAGATTTGTCAGCTGCACATCCATGATGTGAATCTCCTGTTCCACCACATCTCAAAGGTGCTCTGTTGGATTGAGATCTGGTGACTGTGGAGGCCATTCGAGTGCAGTGTACACTGTGGACATGGTCAGCAACAATACTCATGTAGGCTGTGGCTTTTAAACAATGCTCAGCTGATACTAAGGGGCCCAAAGTTTGCCCAGAAAATATCCCCCCCATTATTACACCACCAGCAGCCTAAACTGTTGATACAAGGCAGGATGGATCCATGCTTTCATGCTGTTTATGCCAAATTCTGACCCTACCATCTGAATGTCACAGCACAAATCAAGATTTATCAGACCGGGAAACGTTTTTCCCCAATCATCTATTGCCCAATTTTGGTGAGCCTGTGTGAATTGTAGTCTCAGTTTCCTGTTCTTAGCTGACAGGAGTGACACTTGGTGTGGTCGTCTGCTGCTGTAGCCCATCTGCTTCAAGGTTCAACATGTGCATTCAGAGATGCTCTTCTGCATACCTTGGTTGTAACGACTGGTTACTTGAGTTACTGTTGCCTTCCTCTCAGCTCGAAGCAGTCTGGCCATTCTCCTCTGACCTCTGGCATCAACAAGGCATTTTCACCCAGAGAACTGCTGCTCACTGGATATTTTCTCTTTTTTGGACCATTCTCTGTAAATCCTAGAGATGGTTGTGTGGTGAAATCCCAGTACATCAGCAGTTTGTGAAACACTCAGACCAGCCCGTCTGGCATCAACAACCATGCCACGTTCATAGTCCCTAAAATCACCTTTCTTCCCCATTCTGATGCTCAATTTGAACTTCAGCAGGTCATCATGACCATGTCAACAAGCCTAATTGCACTGAGTTGCTGGCATATGATTGGCTAATTAGAGATTTGTGTTAATGAGCTCTTGAACAGGTGTACCTAATGAAGTGGAAGGTGAGCGTACCCGAGACAGAAAACAAGGGAGAGAATAATAGGTCACTTTAAATGATAGTGACTAATTCTTATGCATATTTTTAAACCAACACCCACACAGTTGTGTTGTGTTTTTTTGTAACATCACTCAGGATAAAAACAGAGACACCAAAACAAACATCCAGTGGATGCCTCGGGCGCTGAATGTTTCCGTGCAGCAGGACAAACCTGCTCTCAGCGTTCCTGTGTTTGCAGTCACTGTAGACAGTGAAGAAATTATTCATATTCTTAACCTGCATACACATAACATACACACGTCAGCAGGAAGCAGGAAGTTTGAGGGTATCACATAGTTATTAACTGCATATAATTTGATAATACATATTGTGTTATTACCTTCTGTTACTTAACATTGTGTTTGTGTGTATTAGTGTAGAGGTATTTTGTACACAAGTGAGAAGGTCATCATATGATTTACATATAAACTCTTAATATAAAATGCATCTGTAAGGGTTAAATAAATATAGGTATATAGTTACTTCTCACTGTTGTGAATCCACTGCAATAAAGTTACAAAGGAAACAAGTGGTGTGGTAAGATCAATATGAGATCACTGGATTGGTGTCAGATTAGTTTGCTCTTTTTTTCTTTCTAATTATTCATTTATTACATAATTATAACATCAGAACAATAACATTACATCAGTCATCACAGGCCTGAGGTATAAAATAGATAACAGAGAGGGTAATTGATCCCTGAAGTCACTCAGATCAGTGAACAGGGGGTTTATCAAAGGTCAGTACTGAGCTATAAAGCTGCTGTCTTGTCCTTTAATTGTGGCACAGTGGCTGGGAAAACATCTACCACTGTGTCACAATAGGAGTGTTTTATTGATCCAGCTGAAAAAAGTACACATTGCTAAGAGCATAAGTTTATCCAACAGCTTATATCAAGGTAAGGTGGCCGCCTCGGGAACAATATAAAACCTCAAAATTGTACTAATCTTTCAGTATACACATGTTTTACTTTGTAAAGCAAAAACAGCAACATTAAACTCCATTACAGGTCACGCTAAGGGACTGAAAATGTGACTTTAATATAAGTGCAGAAGCATTATTGGTAAATGTGAGTTTATATTATTAGTACTTGTGCCTTACTTTGTAAATTTCAGTGTTTGAAGTTTAGCAAATGTGAAACATTTTTCATAAAATCTTAATTTACCAGCTATCTAATAAGCCTCCTGGAGTTAAAAGTACACCTCTTTGTAGTGGCATGAAATGGAAATATAAAACCTCTAAAGGAGTGCCCTAAAGTGGGTTAATGCCCTGTGATTGTACTCCAGAAGCAACGCCTGTAAATTAGACCGACATTTTAAGTTTGTTTCACATTTCTGAAGACAGTGTAGCATTGTGATGCTGTGTCATTTCATCACAGATGCAACATTTGTCTGTCAACAGCTGTGAAGTTGCTTCTGTGTAGCTGTCAGGGAATGAAGGAGTACAGGAGTGAGGACTCAATGCAGGACGCTGGAGGAAGACTTAACAACAAAGTCCAAAAATTGAAGCCAAATGAAATCCAAAAAGGGCAGAACACTGAGAAGCACAACTATTTATACACAGACAGCTGATTTCAGAGACAGGTGGGGGAACGAGGCTCAGCTGAACACAATTAAAACAAGTGACAACAATCAGGAAATCAAGGAAAACAGGGACAGGGAGTAAAACTAACACGTGAAAGAAAACTAACCTTCAAAGTAAAACAGGAAATAACCCAAAGGATACATACTAAACATGGAGACAAGAAGACTCACATTAAACGTGAAAACAGAGACGAGAGAACACAGGAGGACAAAGGCATAAACAGAAAGAGGGAGGAACAGCCACTGAGGGAACCAAAATAATCATCAAGATATAAACCAAAACAGGATCGCGAAACTGAAACCCATCACCATGAACCAAAGATGCAATATTACAAGAACTAAATCTCACAGTATACCGGATTAATAAAGAAATGAAAACACAGAGCACTGGAACAACAGTGAAACCAAGCCGAAAAGGCTAAATAATAAACAAGAATCCAAAAACTCTAGAGCAACTCAAACTCTTGGGACCAAAACCAGGGAGCAGCTACTAAAACCTAAAGTCCACTGCTGCAGGGATGCTGAGCAGTCATCAACTACTGTTTCAATAGCTAAATCCCACACAAACAGCTGGTCCCGCACAGTAGAAAAGATCAAACACCTGCACTGTAGCCTGCATGCAACAGCAAACAATACTCTCCTTATTACTGGGTTTAAAATGAGCTCACTGTCTTCTAGTAGTGGAAAAGATACTCAGATACTTTACTTACTGTAAGTCAAAATAGTAATACATGTACCTCTCAGTAAAAACTACTGCATTAGAAGTAAATGTCCTGCATTCAAAATGTTAGTTGGGTAAAAATATGTGTTATGTTAAATGTACTTAAAAGAAATAACTATGAGTGTGATACTATTATATATGATATCAGTATTTTGTTAATTTTGAAGCATTAATGTGTAAGCAGGAGTTTGCAGTAGTAGTCATTACTGATCAAACCTGCTGATTACTGCCTTCATCAGCCATTCAATTCAGGGTCAGGGCTGGACCCTATCCCAGATGTCATAGGGCGAGAGGTCACCCGTTCATCTCAGGGGGACTCTGGGGTCTTTGGACTGTGGGAGGAAGCCGGAGTACCTGGAGAGAACCCAGGGAGAACATGCAAACTCCACACAGAAAAGCCCCAACCAGCTGGTGGATTTGAACCCAGGACCTTCTTGCTGTGAGGCTAACCACTGCACCAGTGTGCTGCCCCTGCCTTTATCAAGCAATTAAAAAGAAAAAAAAACTGAAAAAGGAAAGTTTCCCAGAGCAACAACCGAAACCTTTAATGTGCTTGTTGCTCCAAACCCCAAATAACTCAGTGTGCTGCCATTTAAGACGCTGGAAGCATGAAATGTTATTAAGGTAGTGTCAATGGATTAACTCATCTGATTAATCTTAATCTTAAAAATAAGATGTACTTACAGCTGTCAGGTAATTGTAGTGAGTAAAAACGTATTTCCTTTAGAAGAGTAATTGTGTAGAGGTATAAAGGCCAATCAGGAATTAGTCAGGTAGAGTTCAAGCATATCTCCTTTGGGTAACACTTAATAAATGGTAAATTAATATTTAGCTAAACTTCAGGTAATATTTGTACTGCTAATATTTATTTTTAAATAATTTCTAAGCATTGCTTAGTTATTACTAATTAACAAAAACTAATTCATACTTATTACAAAGCAATTAAAAGCGTTTTAAAAGCGTCAGTGTTTATATTTGCTTTAAAGAGAGTAAAATAGGCAGATTGGGTTGTGTTGGCATAAATCAAAGATTGTGCGCCTGGAGGCTGCAGGTTGTGTCCTGTTTCACTCACTGTTTATTTTTCTTTTCACTTTCTGTCTGCTTCCACTTTCGGCTGATTCCTAAACCTAGTTGGTTAGGTTTGAGGAAAGGATCATAGTTTAGGGTTAAAATACAGCAAGTTAGCAGTGAGACTGGTCTCATTAATGCAGCCTTTAGTGGGTTATAGGACCCACCTAAAAGACACCTTGTCCGACTCTCTGAGATGCCGATGGCTTTGACTAAATGGTGGTATTTGTTGCCCTGGGAATGAGAACAGACAGAGTTTAGCCAAGAAATAACATTTGTGAATTGCTAACAAATACACACAAAAGCATGGGTGACACAGTGATGAAGTGGTTAGCAAGAGCGTCCTGAGTTTGAATCCACGTGCCAGCTGTTCTTACAGGTGCTTCGGCTTCCTCCAACAGTCCAAACAAACGCATGTTAGGTTAACTGGTCTGTGATAGACTGATGACCCGTCCAGGGTGTACCCTGCCTCTCGCCCTATGACAGTTGGAATAGGCTCAAGCCCCCCGTGACCCTGAATTGGATAAGCAGAAGAAAATGGATGGATGGACAACAAAGCATTTGAAACATTATGCGTACTGATGTATTCAGAATGTAAACTTTATTTTTATTATTTTATTATTATTCATTTAATTTGTTTACAGTGAAATAACTATTTACTACATTTTATTTTACCATTTATTAATGGTGGTTTTTATAAGAGATTTCTCTGCTTTGTGCTTGTAAATGTACTCATGTTGCCTCTCTGTTTGTTGGCATCATCTTTTCAGGATTAACGTGAATGAGTGTAACATTTAACTCCTGTAAATCTGGTTGTTCTTGTGACACCAGTGCTGTGGATTCAATCCAGTGCCAAGTGATCACAGTGAGACTGCGCTCTTGACAGGAGGCGAATATCATGTTTATGAGAGAGGACTTCCATATGACATTGGACTTGGACAGAGGCCCGACTGAGTGGCTGCCTCACTGATTGCAGAAACACCATTTCTTTGATGTCTGGTTAATGATTGACCACACAGTCCTGTAGAAATACACCTCATATTATTCTGAGAGCTTTTCTCGTCATATTTACTGACAGCAAAGCTTTGGTGAAGAGCAACACTGGTAAGAGCTGAACGAGCTCTTACCAGGCAACTTGAGTCTTTAAACATGATTCCTCATTCTTCTGGGACTTTGTCTCTAGTTTCTATCAAAAGGGAGTGACTGCAGCCATTCAAAAAAGGAATGTGATCTGGCTGTGTGCTCCTCAAAGATAATTGACAGCATGAGTAGTCACAAACAGAGCATAGTTTGACAGTGTAAAACCACGTGAAATGTGTAGTGGTATATCTGGATATATCTGTTGGCTGGTTGTCACTGACAATGTACAGTCGTGAAAAAGAAAGTTTTCACATGAGTCTGTCCTGTGAAAAACTAAGTACACCCTTACCGCTTTCATAGGAATTAACAGGGTAAGTAGCAGCCAGGTGCTGCTAATCAGATGCACTTGATTAGTTGATCATCAAACATGTGACCACCTCTGTAAAAACAGAAATTCTGGCAGTTGGTCTGGAGCATTCAGTGTGTGTTAACACAATGCTACAATCTTCCCAGCAAATTCACCCCGAGGTCATACCGTGCAATGCTTAGAGAAACTGCAAAAATCCAAGAGCTGCAGACTTCTTGTAAAATGATAAAGTTCATGACAGTACAATTAGAAAAAGACTGAACAAGTATGGCTTGTTTGGAAGGGTTGACAGGAGAAAGTCTCTTCTTTCTAAAAGAACATGGCAGCACAGCTTAAGTTTGAAAAGCTGCATCAGAACAAACCCCAAGACTTCTGGAACAATGTCCTTTGGACCAAAGTAGAGACGTTTAGAGAAAACCATACACGCCATATCAGCACAAACACCTCATACCAGCTATCAAGCACGGTGGTGGAGGGGTGAATATTTGGGCTTGTTTTGCAGCTACAGGACCTGGGCAGCTTGCAGTCATTGAGTTGACCATGAACTCCTCTGTATACCAAAGTATTCTAGAGTCAAATGTGAGGCCAACTGTCCGACAGCTAAAGCTTGGCCGAAATTGGGTCATGCAACAGGACAATGATCCCAAGCACACTAGCAAATCTACAACAGAATGGCTGAAAAAAGAAAAGAATCAAGGTGTTGCAATGGCCCAGTCAAAGTCCAGACCTCAACCTGATTGAAATGCTGTGGTGGGACCTTAAGAGAGCTGTGCATAAACGAATGCCTGCAGACTTCAATGAATTGAAACAACGTTGTAAAGAAGAGTGGGCCAGAATTTCTCCACAATGATGTGAGTCATACAGAAAATGATTACTTCAAGTTACTTCAAGTGCTGCTAAAGGTGGCTCTACAGGCCCGTGAAAACTCTCTTTGACTGTAAGTAAACGTAACCATGGCACCATTTTAAACATACTTCATTAAAAATTAATGTATTTTTTTTAATCAACTTTTTAACAACTTTAGTTCTATAAAATTTTGCTATTGGCAACAAAATATACTTAAGATAATTAAACATTATGCATAATGGCAACTTTTTAAAAATAATTTTACACACACACACACACACACACACACACACACACACACACACACACACACACACATATATATATATACATGTATAATAGAGATTGTTATTCTTGATGTATTGATAGCAGATGGCATTTGGTTAATTTGGTTACAGGTGCCCATGTCCTCATGCCCCTAACAAAATCCAAATGAGTGAGTTTTAAACAAATCCTCCCTTTTTCAGTTGTTAGAAACAGGTAAGTTAGCTTTAGAGACCAACATCGTTTTTGAACGAGGCTGTAAACATGTTAAAGCCATTGCTATAGCTGGGCATTTTAACATAGGTGTCTATGAGGACTGACTCGTTTCTTGAGGCAGCCTCAAGTGGCCACTAGAGGAACTACGCTGACTTTTTCTACCCTGGAGGTTTCTGCTTGTATTGTTCTGGCAGAACTTTTCTTACGGAACCACTTTTCTCTGGCCGGTGTTCCCACATGGACACAGTTTAACAGCACAGCCTCCCATTTACATCGTAATTATCTCATGGGATTTATCAACCATTTAAAAAAGAATAACTGTAGCAACTGTTACTAATGTTTTAATCAGATGAGGGCTCTTTATTAATAAAGAAGGCTGCTCATAGTGTACTACAACGTGACAGTCATACCTGCAGAAGCAAATGATGATAGAGAGTGATTCAGAAGGAGAAATCAGAGTCTGTGCCATCTCAGTGTAAGTAAGGTCTCACCCCGCCACCCCTATGAAAATATTCTAGCTCTGCCACTGTATGTAAAGACTACTCATGTCGATGATCAAGCTGGAGCTCATTTTTATTGCTTCTTACAGAGGTGTGTACTTTAGAAGCTGATCATATGACCTTGTGATAGACTGGCAACCTGTACAGGGTGTACCCTGCCTCTCACCCAGTGATAAGCTGAACTGGATAAGCGGTTAATGTTGTTAAATGTATGGATGGATATGATTTGTGTGTAAAATCTTACTCTTAAATGTCACAAAAAATATTAAAGTAAAACTTTTAATATTTCCTTCTGAAACAAAATACAGAGTAGTAACAAAGAGAAACACTGAAGTAAAGAAGCACCTCAAATTTTAAGAATTTTGTTTACTTTCCAACACTATCTATTCATACAAAACACAAGTTAATTGCCCATAAAATATCCTATAATTTAAATGTGTTTTGCAGCTATTGAGTCTAGAAAATCTTGTATGTATAACCGGCAGTCATTGCCAAACTGCTTTTAGTGAACAGTGGGCACCGGCTCCTCCTGTTAGCCACTCCTGCTGATAAGAAGGGCTCCACCTGTCCCAGCCCGAGTAAAAGGACCCGCCCTGCTATGAAAGTCCTGCTCGCAGGGCAGGAGGCACAGAGCAGGGAGGCAGGTGAAATGTGGCCCGACAGGTCTGATGGGAACGCAGAGAGACATAGACAGTGAGAAAGAGAGAGCGGCAGAGAGGTTGCTGACCAATGAGCCTGTCAGTCAGGTGGATTTAGGAGCAGTCTGGCTGGAATTAGGACAATGATATTGTTGTGTTTGTGCTGTTGAGAGTGGAACTGGATCGCACCTGTTCATTTCACTGACAGAAGGGGGAACCTCGGGGCCCTGTGGACGCCCACCACTGCGGCAGACACAGACTTAGAGTGGAATTTCCCTCCTGTTCCCGGGCTGGGGCTGGGGGGCGAATGGTGGCTCTGAGAATCTGAGCAGAACTCAGGAAGGAGAGTGAGAGGAAGGGTGGGAGGAGGGCCGGAGAGGGAGAGAAAGACAAGCCAGGAGTGGACAGTAGAGGAGACATGCTTCGCTACGGTTCGAGACCAACTGTTTCCACCACCACCACCACAACAGAGGACTCTCCAGAGTCTTCAAGTGAGGTAAGAAGTCCAAGAGAAGTGAGGACACTGAAGATCACGTCTGTCTTTCCCTCATTTCTCTCTCTCCCCTCTTCTGTGTTTTGTCTAGTCCAGTGTTTTTTCCTTCCCTCTTCTGTTTGTCCGCTGTTGCTTTTAACTCTGCTGACACTTGTTTTTCTGTCTGTAAGCAAAGAGATCCATTTTCTCTCTAACATTTTCTGATCTCTGATCTCAGAATTTGTTGTAGGATGTCTGGATGTGTTCACTTATGCGAGCTTGTAATGGGAGCTGAGTGTGCAGGAGGCAGGGCTGTCATGTTTATTTGAACAGCTCGCTGATAAAATAGGCCTTTGTACTAACCCAGCGCTTTATTTTATTGCCATGGGCGCCTTGTGTAGATCAAAATGTCCTGTGATATTTAGTAATGCAGTTTGTGATGCGTACTCTTTATTGCATAATTTTTTTTCAAATAAAAATCTTTTGAAATACCTGAAAACTTTTGAATCAAACTGAGCACCCACTCTACATGTATTTGTTTTACTGTTTCCGAGCATTTACATAAACTTTGTTTGCTGCTCTGTTGCTGTTGTCTATAAATAAACCCACAGTGTTTTTGGTGAATAATTGAGATCTTTGCCACAGTTTCAGGGATATTTCTTTCCCCCTGATGACATTCTGTAAATTTCCCTAAATTCAGGTTTTTGCCTTTTCTCTGTCTGTTTTTCAGAGGAGGATCAGACGCCTGAGGTTAACTCTACATGCTGGAGAAAATGGAAACAAAGAGCCAAAAACTGCAAACTCAGACGCAGTAAGTTTTGTATCTCCCTCAGTGAAATGCTCAGATGCCCTCCTGCCCGTAACTCCTGACAGAACCATTTTAATCACTCAAGGTGTAGATATTAAACACTTAACTTCCTCACACTTAACTTACTTTGACACAGCAGATCAAATATACTTGTAGCACTCTTTCTGGTACGCTCAAAAATAATGATGTGGGGGAGTGAAAGCACCAAAACAAGCACCTTAATTCATCTTAGAAACCATTAAAAAAAAAGATGGTGGAGCTGAGATTTATGTGGTTTTTTTTTTATCATCTGGTCCAGTTGCACAATCATGACAGGAGGGTGTGTGTGTGTGTGTGATAATGCACACACAGCTGTTTTACATTTACTTCAAAGCTCAGCTCCATCTGTGCTGTAACTCTCTTCCACAGCACAGAAAATATTAATAAGTGAAACACTAGTAACTCCAACCAACGGTAACTAAAACAAACAGAGCTCATAAGAAATTAATGTTTGCCTACTGAAGAGCAGAATTACACTCATGTTTGTTGGTGTGCATTGTGACCGTGTGAATTATGACTGAGTTGACGCTGCAGGCAGGCTGTGTGGGTGTTTGCTGTAGGTGGCTCTGCCCCGGTCTTTGTTTGTGTTCAGGATTTGGTTTGGAGGCTGATGCCAAAGTTTCACAGTGAGAGTGTGAGAACTGAGTGCAATGCTTTACTTGTTGTTGAGTAAGGGTTAATCTCTGAGGAGAGATTTTTGGTCGTTCAGCTGTGCAGGACCCTGAGAGAAACATAGTGGCATGTTTTGAATGAACCTTGTACCACACTTCCAGTCTTTCCACTGATAGCATGTTGAAGTAATCTCTTAATGTGCCTCCTTTTGGGAGGGTGTGACCATGACTATTTGACCTGACAACAGAGGACAGTCTGATCAAGAGTGAACACAAAGTGGAGATGATGCTTAGAGATGATGTGTACTTCAGTTTTTGTTTGTTTGATAAGGGTGCAGATTTGCACTCGGGTTGTCCCGGGACATCGGCAGCTTCAACTGCACAGTCAGCTGTCTGTGTGTGTGATGAAAATGGCAGCAAGAAATGTAAAGAGTGAACAAAAGGGTGTTTTAAAGTAAAAACAGCTGAGGAACAGAGTTTGGATATTTGCTTATTCACTACTTGTTGAGGGTTTGATGACGAGATATAGTGGATTTTTGAGACCAATGCAGACACAGATTTTTAGAGAATGCACATAATTTTCTTTACAACAAAGTTGTTTCACAAACCAGTTAGCAACTTATCATTAAGATACAGCTTAACTTGGCACTACCACTACTGTTTTCCTGCATCATGTGAAAAAAGTTTTCCTATCAGAAAAGACAACATGTCTCCAATGCCTGCTGGCTGTAGCTTTATATTTACAACACTGATGTAAATCTGAAATCAGTCTTATCATCCTAAGTCCTAATCAGCATGAAATCATCAACTTCAGCCATTTCACTGAAGTGCAACAACAAATTGAAGCTTAAAATGCACGTGAAACTGAGTAGAAAATGTTAATCTGCAGCCACTTAAGGGCAATTTGATGGGGAAAACCAGACCTTGTCCCCTTTTCAGTTGTTAATTATGTATTCGCCACTGAGCTGTGAGGCAAGGCCTCTGCAGGCGCTGCTGTAATTGCTGTGTTGTTGCAAAATACCTGCACATTTATGTACAATGAGTACTCATATTGTTTTTCAGAGAAATTTCCACTCTAGTTACTTCATCTTAGATCTTAGATGTCATCTCCATGGAATGTCAAATGAAGGTTGCTGGGATTGTGATGAAGGGAAGGCATGAAGTTAATCAAGGAGGAAGGAAATAACCAAAATATCTCTTGTCACAGATAACCAGCGATACTGTGTTTCAAGACGAATGCTGGTTTTTCACTGTGAAATTAGAAAGGGTGTGTCCTGCAACCTGACACATCATAGACTATATCCAACCAGTGACTATGGCCTAGATGATACGCAACACATGTTCACCATGACACACACAGAGGAAGTAGACAGAGAACTGCTGCAAAAAGATGTTTTTATACCTGCAGCATTAGGTTTCTCTCCATAATAGCTGGATGTGTCTTCAAAGTGAACAAGGTTCAACCCAGTGAGCTACATGAGAGGGTCTTTGTGTTGTGCACTTTCCATGCTGGTGTCACAAGTAAGAAGCTAATCAGGTCAGACAATGCAGTCACATGATAGAGCAGTGAGTTCATACAAACAAATGACAGTGTAAGATGACAATGCACTGATGCAAGATCATTTTAAAGGGCTGTCTGAGCAGATTTTTTACATGTGCGAGCAGCTCAGACTCCATGAAACCCTGTGTGCTCCTCCCATCAAACTTACAAAGCCCAGATAAACATTGTCCAGCATGTGGTCAAACACTGGCACTGTAAAATTCAAATGTGAATGGGTAGCACACGGAGCTTCGAGAAGCAAATTGCACTGTTATTAAAAGATAAAGATGGCTGATCTTCCCTCCCATCTGCTGGAATTCACATCAGCCCGCCTATTAGCGGGCCTTCACCATTTCTCAACAGCAGGTCCTCTGTAGATTAAGTGGTGCAGAAATGTGAGGCTTGGCTCTGTCCATGAGACTACACTGGCGTCTTTGTTCCTCCTCACTCTTATCTCTGTGAGATGTGGACACTGACGCCTCTTTCTCTGGGTACTAGTCCTCACTGAATGATTTCTTTGAGTAGAGACATCTTAAAAGATCTCAGAAATTTTTGTTGCTATCTATCTATCTATCTATCTATCTATCTATCTATCTATCTATCTATCTATCTATTAAACATAATAGAAGACAGACTCGCTTTTGATTTAAATATTTAAATCAATTGGAGCCACAGTGACACAATAAACAAACTACAGTACAAACATACAGTACAATAACTAGTTCAAGAGCTTTTTTGTTTGCATTCTTGTTAAAAGACAACCTTTTGTACACATTAGCCACACATGAGGGATGGCACAGGAGGTAGAGGAGGGCATCTGCTACTTGGATTGTAGGTGGTTTGATTGTTGGTGTGCATGTCAAGTTAGCTTTGGCAAAAGACTGAAACCCTGAAAGGACACTTTAGTATTTGACTTAAACTAATAAATCATAAGCGGTATGGTGGTGCAGTGCTTAGCACTGCAGCCTCACAGCGAGAAAGTCCTGGGTTTTAACCTGTTGTGTAGAGTTTGAATGTTGTCCCTGTGCCTTCATGGGGTTTCACTGGGTACTTTGCTTTCCTAAAGACATGCATGTTAGATTAATTAGTGATGGACTTCAGACCAGGCTCCAGACCTCTGTGACCCTACTTGGATGAATGGTTAAGGAAATTGATGAATAGGTGGATAGTTGAGTGGAAGCAAGTTATCCACAACAGTAGTCTTGAATAATCTGTTTTTGTTTCATTTCACAGACTGAGAATGAAAAAGATGTCAATGGGACATGGAAGAAGAAGAACGGGCTGATCCAAAGAGAGAGGCCACCTGGCCAGGAGTCACCTCAGCAGGTAGACAATCAACCACATCCACTACACGAAAAACAGGCATGACAGTGCAACACATATAGAGCCACTGCTTCAGTGAGTGTGTCACTGATGTCCTACGTTCCTGTGCATGCACTGTGAGGCTGTCATTAATAATGTATTCACAGACATTCAGCATGAACAAATGCTCATAGGTGAATGTAGCAAATCCTGTTTCTGTCTAGGTTTGAAGACAGTATGCAAGTTCACCTTTATTAGTTTACAAACTGTTTGTGTTTGTGTCAAATGACAGTATATGTCAAAGACAATAAGATGAGCTGGATCATGGAAAACTGAAATTTTAATGGAATTAAAATTTATTTATGGAAAATTAATTAATGGAATTAATTTCTCTTTCTGATTTCCAAAAAAAACAACAACAACAAAAAAAAAAAGAAACAAAAAAAAAAACAACACTTTCCTCTTGAGTTACATCTGAAATATTTATAGAAATTGAATCTCTAAGCTAAAGTTGTGTTTATCTGTGCCCATGACTATTATTGTCTATTATTTAGTTATTGTATTGTGCCACACTACTCCTGTGCTGGTGTGCATCTGTTTTCATCGGCTGTTAGAGTCACAATAGGCAGAAATGGCAGCGGCTCATGTACTAGGTTGCAGAAACACGACACCTTCGATGCACTCTGCACCTTTTTTAGCCGCTCGTTGCCAAACACCTATTTCCAGTGCTCAGCAGCAGTAGTGCTGAAATACCTGATCAATTGCACATATGTATGCATGTGCATGTACATGCAAGCACATGCAATGAACCTGTAAGTGTGCACACAAATACACAGACACAATGACAGCAAAGGTCTGCCTCAGGGTTGGGTGGCTACAGAAACCTGACCGGCACAATCCTGTCTCCCTCAGCACCTCAGAGACATGACCAATGGGGTGCCAGAGACCTCGCTGCAGCATCATGGGCCCAAAGTGTACGGTGTAGTGCAGAGGACAGGCTCGGACAGACAGGAGGTGATGGCACGCGAGTGGACAGCCAGTCACCTACAGGATGAGATGAGATATATCAAGGAGGTAAGTAGAAACTAACAAGCTGCCAAGAATTCAGGCCAATCATTGTTTCACCATCATGTCATCTACACAATGCTGAGTGGGTTTCTGTTTAGATAATATCTGTATGTTCCTGGTATCTGTATGCAGGTGAGAGATTCTCTTGAAAAGGTCAGAGAGCGTATGTATGGGCAATTTGGAGGAATGCAGCAATCAATGCAGAAGCTTTCACAGGAACTCAGGGTAATGAACTGTGTAACACCACGTGACTGGATGCACTGACATCCCTGATCAAACTCCAACCTGTGAAGCTGTGCATAAATCTGAAAAAGCTGTGTACACATACTTCTGCAGGCTGCCAGTGCACAAAAGAGGAGTCTGGAGTCAGAGGTTAGGGTCCGCACAGCAGCCATGGAGAGCTTTGATCAGATGAACAGCTCCCTCATGTCTGCTAACCTCAGTCTGCAGGTAACAAATCAAAGTCACTCAACACATTGAAGACATTTTTAATATGACAGCTGCATGCTGTTATAGAAAGGCTTCACTGGCTGAGTAAAAGAAGTTCCCTTTACAGAAATCCCTTTTGGAGGACTGTCAGAAGAGAGTGGGCTCGAGAGATGAGGTGAAGAGTTTGCGGAGCACCTGTGAGAAAACACAACAAAAACTCAGAGACAAGGAGCGCGAGCTGGCTGCAGTACAGGCTGAAAACCAAACTTTGAGACTTCAGGTAGTCCTGCCCACACACACACACACACACACACACACACACATAGCTCCTTCTTTGTGAGTGAATACAAACCCACATGTGTCCACAGATTTCAAAACATCATAGTGGAAGTGGCTGGTCCAAGGCCCCAAGGCTTAAATGTTAGCATGGCCAAAATAAATTGATGAAACTGAGATTTGTCAACTTTTTCCCTGACGTTTTGTGCAAGTGCTACCTGTTTACCTTTGGGTACTGGACATTGGAGTGACATTTAAAGAGACACCGGTCACCTTGCTGGAGGCCTGCTCAGCTGGCCTCTGACAAAATGGTCTGATGAGTCAGTAAGAGTGATGAAGGACAGGAAGTGTGGGACTACATTGCACCTACCAACAGTAAATAAATCAATAAATAAAATAAGGGAACACTTCACTTGTAGAATCTCTATTCTTTATCTCCACATCTGGTAACAATAAAATCTAGCCTTACTGATAGTGAAAACAGTCCCAAACGTTTTGAGAAATCATCTCCTGTGCTAATTTTTAAAATTTATCTTAGAAAGCAGAGAGTCCAGCTTTCAAATCACTGTGGGATCTGAGACACAGCAAATAAAGCAATAAGCTTTGATCCAGCAGGTCTGGTAACATATCATATTGCTGCAGAACAGAAGCACGTCAGCTGCATCTGTATCTTCCACTCCAAACTTAATGTGGACTAATCAGCTAAGCGAAGTGCTAATTTTTGCTGTGCTGTGGATCTTCCAGGTGGAGTCTTCACAGGAGGCCAACAATAAGGCGCTAAAGGAGCTCTCAGCAAAGCTAGAGAGAGAGTACGAGGAAAAGCTGCGGGAGGAACAACGCAAGCACAGGGAGGAGATTGAAAACCTACAGGTCTGCATTCTTTGCTCCTTATTCATACATCACACGTAGTTTCTATTGACAACAGGAACCATAACTTATGCGTCAGAACAGAACTGACATACAAGAATTACTTGAGATACTTCAGATGCTTTTTAATTTTACACATTTTACAGATTAAAAATTGACTAAATTCTTGATAATGAGGCGAGCCTTTTTAAAAGCAGTTCCACATCTAAGCTGAGAGAAGAGTAGCAGACGTAGTTCTGTTTACACAGGCCCAACTCGATGAGTACATCAGACGACTGGAGGAAGCAGAGAGAAATATCAAGATTGCAGAGGCCAAGATTGCTGAGAGGGACCAGAGGATCATGGAAGTGGAGCGTCTCCTGGACTGTATGGGGAAGGTGAGTCAAAATTTAATGTGACAAAAATATAACTACACTTCATGCACCTGTCTGTCTCTTCCTGTGCCCTTAAGCCTTGAGCAAAGCATATAATATACACAATACTTTGAAAGACTTGATTGCTCTGAAACATGTTCATACATCAGTCAAACGGAGCAATGTTTAGGATACAGTGAAGATGCTACTTCTTAAATGTATAAAACCAATTATCATGCTTTTAATGGGATTACATTTGAAGGGTTATGACAGTATACACATACACATGCCTATAGTACATTTCAACAGAAAAGTAGTGGAGTTCATTCCATCTTTAGGACACACAATGCATCACTGGGCCAGCTGCAAAAACACCTGGGACCCACAACATTAAAACCACATGCCAAATATTGAGTAGGTTCCCCTTTGTGTCACCAAAACAGCTCCAACTTGTTGGGACATGAACACAGGACCTCTGGGGGTGTTAGCAGCTGATCCTTTGACTCCTGTGGGCTGTGGGGTGGGGCCACCATGGATTGGCATCAGCAGATGCTCAGTCACATAAGGATCTTGGGTGTTTTTAGGCTGCCTGTAAAGCTTGGGCTCACTGTGGTTAGAGCAGTTGTTGCAGTGTGGCAGAGTGCATTGTCCTGATGGGAGAATCTTGATCTGCATGTAGGTGGGTTACATCTGGCATCCCAGCAGAACACTGTAATCTAAAGACATGATCGATGCTATCCACTTCACCTGTCAGTGGTTTTATTTTAGCTACGTTTGACTGCAGAGTTAAACAAACTGCGGATCTGAGAAATTCTCATTGTTTTTGAAAATTTGAGAATTTGGTTTTTCATTCAACCAAATTCAAAGCAAATGTCAAAGCAAAACAGACAAACTGTCACAATTTCCACAGGAGAAGAGCCAACTCGAAAAGAAGCTGAAGGAATGTGAACAGCGTCTCCGCCTGATGGAGCTGACGGACACAACTGACGAAACTGTAGCCAAAAGGTACAAATCAAAGTCCAGATAGACAATTTCAACTGCACGTCCACTTACCAGCTTTTTCACTGGCTTTCAATCGTGTGACACTTTATTTATAAGTGGATCAAACCGCTGCGTTGGATGTGAGGAAGTTCTTTGTCTTCGAGTTTGGTTTGTTTTACCAAACTGTTTCCAGCATCAGGAAAAAACTTTAATTCTTGGCACAGAATCTTAAACAAGGAACTGCAAACACACAGGATGCACAATAACCCCCACCCCAGATTGCTGCACAGCACATCCAACAATAATATAGGTTGAGAAATTAATTACAAAAACATTAAAGAAAACCTTTAACACATGTCAAACACATTAGTAAATTATATAAAAGTTTAGTTAAATATTGATTCTAGGTCATGTTGTGTGTCCGATAAATAGGACTGTGAGAGGGTCTTCCACACTAACCCGACATGCAGACCTTCAGAAGCAATTTTCTTTTTAGGACAGCCTGTAATCTCTCCTGAAGCAGAGTGTTAAAAATGTCTCTGTACCCGATGGTAACACTTGTTTTTCAAGATGTTTGTAGTGTGATGCAGGCAGATGCAATTCCCTAGAGGAAAAACAGCACGCAATTATTTTATTGATGTTTGCAAATGAATCAGGGTGCTGGAGCCCTTTTTTTCTTCTGAATTGTGAGTTTATATGTGGGGTTAAATGGTGGTTGTTTGTAGGTCCAAAGAGCTGCAGGGTGAAGCCGGTGATCTCCGTGAGAGGATCAAACACTTGAACGACATGGTGTTCTGTCAACAGAGGAAAGTCAAAGGAATGATTGAGGAAGTGAGTAGGATTTATTTATCCTAGTGCGTAGACACTATCCAGTCACATGGATCCAACTCTTCTGTTTTGACAGTGGGAGTGTCTGATATATTTACATCAGTAGTCTGTTTGCCATCAATACCATGGATAAAGTTAATGCACACAAGGAGTATCAAACTTCACTGTACACAGAGTAAAAGGGTGGGAAGTCATGCTAAAGGGTTGGATTCATGTTCATGATTTTAAAAAGAAAGAGTTGGAGATTAAAATGCATAATTTTAACTCTTTATAGTGTTTATAGCTCAGTTTGGTATCCAGAAAAGTTATTCATTACATTCATTTATATATACAGAAAATAGAAATTAGATAACGACTCTAGTTATGTTTACTTTAAATTGGACAAAGGACAGACTCTTAAAACATTACCAACATCAATCCATATACACATCAAAATTTTATTTTAATATCGTACACCAAGGTAAAAGTGCTCTTGTTAAGTTTAAGTTAAATGCACTTAAACTCTCTTTCTCATTTTGAAAAAAGAGAAAGCAAGATCATATTTCTCCCATATTAGCTTCTCTTCATTGGCTCCCTGTTAAATCTGGAATTGAATTTAAACTCCTTCTCCTCACAAACAAGAATAATCAGGCCCCATCATATCTTAAAGACCTCATAGTAACATACTATCCCAATAGAGCACTTCGCTCTCAGACTGCAGACTCACTTGTGGTTCCTAGAGTTAGTAGCAGATCAGAAAAAGATGCACATCTGTCTATTTAAAAATATTTGGAGTTTCTGGT
>VUQI01061660.1:0-18588 GCA_015106735.1 Paratilapia polleni
TTCTTTTGTGACCTCCTGGATGAGTCGTCGATGCGCTCTTGGAGTAATTTTGGTAGGCCGGCCACTCCTGGGAAGGTTCACCACTGTTCCAAGTTTTCTCCATTTGTGGATAATGGCTCTCACCGTGGTTCACTGGAGTCCCAAAGCCTTAGAAATGGCTTTGTAACCCTTTCCAGACTGATCGATGTCAGTGACTTTGTTTCTCAGCTGTTTGTTTAGATCGTGGCATGATGTGTTGTTTTTTGAGATCTTTTAGCCTACTTCACTTTGTCAGACAGGTTCTGTTTAAGTGATTTCTTGATTCAACAGGTCTGGCAGTAATCAGGCCTGGGTGTGGCTGGTAAAATTGAACTCAGCTTTCTAAAAAATGTGGTTAATCTCAATTACTTTTTCACAGAGGGCAGGTAGGTTTGGATATCTTTTTTCCCTTAATAAATGAAATCACCATTAAAAAACTGCATTTTGTATTTACTCAGGTTATCTTTGTCTAATATTAAAAGTTGTTTGATGATCTGAAAAATGTAAGTGTGACAAATACACAACAAACTGAGAAAACAGGAAAAGGGCAAATACTTTTTCACAGCACTGTATGTGGGTCAATTTCCAAGTGTATCCGTGATTAATGATCAAAGTAGGCTGTATAAAATAATTGGTACCTAATTTTGCAACCTTTTCAAAAGGTCTGCTTTTGTACAGTTACATTTAGGTACAAAATTGTCACCACAAGTTCTAGACGTACTCTGTAAGGTACAAAAGTCAGTGGTACCAATAAATACTCCCTAACAACTACCCCAGTGACAAGGTGTTGTACCACTACAGGTACAATAAGGTGCTTTATTTTCTGAGAGTGCTGTCTAGTTCATCTCAGTGTTCACAGAGTGTACACTTGCTTGATGCCACCATAGGCAGACACTGTTTATTACCCAACATTTTATACATCAGCTATTATCTTGAAGGCAGATCACAGAGATTATCAAGTGTCATAATCTCACATAACTGAGTTGTTTTGTTTTGTGGGAAAGAGAGGTCATAAAGACTGCAGCAGATTAAGTAGCCTTAGGACCTATTTGGAAAAAAATGCAGAATAATTCAGTGTCCTGTGTAAAATATTATTTTTTAATCTCTGAGAGATGGACTTTAAAAAAATACATAATCTCTGCCATGGTGACATTTGCCTGAGGAGATATGGGTTAATAGAGGCCTATATAAATAACTATATAGGCCTATTTCAGGAATTTTCAACAAGGACCTACAAAATGACTTCAGGCCATATTCACCAAACTCTTTAAACTCTGCCTGAGCGGGTGACGAGGACATAAAGCGGCAGGAAAACAAACGCCTCAGTAACTGGGGGATTTACTGGGTCCTGAGTGCTGGGTGTCCCACCTAATCTGACCGGGGTATAAAAAGCTCCTGACTCCTCCTCAGCTGTCAGCATCAGTGAAGGCTGAGCAGCGGACGTGTGTGTGTGTGTGTGTGTGTGTGTGTGTGTCTGTAGAGTTATGGCTCTGTTCATGGACTCGGATTTCTCTTTACTCAAGCAGAACCAGCAGAAAGACCTGGTGGATTTCAAAGTGTTATTTGGAGAACAGGAGCACTGTAAAGGTGAGTCACACTGGATTTCCACAGAGAAGAAAACACACTATGGCATTTGACTTCAGGTCCCCAGAGTACTTGAAGGTCTGCTTCTTGGAATCAGTTTCTCTCAAATTACCACAACAAAACTCAATTAATGATTCAATTATATATTACAATTTAATAAAAAAAAAATCAGATCACAATTTTGGCAATCTAACAGTGTCAAAGTAAACAAAAAGTGGTCGAGAAAATACAACAAAAATGTATTACCATTAATATTATTATTATTATTATTATTATTGTTGTTGTTATTGTTATTATTATTATTGTTATTATTATTATTACAATTTTAAGTTCTAAACAGATGCTTAGAACCAGATATTCGTAGGCTCTGGGCTATATTACCGTTTATTTTATGACATAAATAATTTAAAGCTCATTTAATTCCCTTTAAGACATAAGTGTGATAAAAATTTATTATTTTTATATTTTTCGACAATAGTCCTATGAAACAAAAGTAAATATTCACAAGTTTGTAGATTTTGAACTTATCAAAATTTATATTTTCCATCACCAAATCAAGATTTCATGTTTTCCCCCAATTTTTCTTTACTTTATTTGAAAGGCTGTTCTTTTTTTTTTCTTTTTTTTAAATTTATCATTATTATTATTATTATTTGAATTGTTGACTTTTTTCTCGATATTTTCATGTAAGATGCCCGCAGTGAGAGCGCCGTGTCCTCTCCGGAGCCGGACAGAGCCGCCGGCTTGTTGGAGGGTCAGAGGAAAAGGAAGAGGACCATCTTCAGCCGAGCCCAGCTGTCTGAGCTGGAGCAGGCCTTCGCTGTGACCCCCTACCCGGACATCACCCTGAGGGAGAGGCTGGCCGCGCATACACACCTGCCCGAGAGCAAGATACAGGTGAGACTGCCGATCAGAGGGGGCCTGAAACTCCCACGGTCCTTATGTTCTCCTGGACTGTTTAAGGCGGCTGTAATGAGCCGAATGCTGGCCGCGATGCACCCGCAGAGACCAGAGACCTTTCCACACTTCTAATATCTCTTAGAGGAAGTCCCCCCTCTTTTCGTGTCTGCACCACAGGGATTAAGAACTATTAAAGTTTACAGAACCTTTTCAGCTCCTACTCCAGGATAGACACTCTCTGTGGCCCAATTACAGCCCATCCCTTAAATCCTTTACAGTCCCGCTGGCAACTTCCACTTGTTTTAATTCTTCCTTCTGTCTTGTTCTTTAATACTGGCAATTTTAACAAAAAATAAATAAAAATTAAGAAGATGGTACTTTTACAAAAACATGTGCAAACATGTAGAGGAGAGCAGGCATTGTGGCACTTTATACATTTAGGGCACAATACATCAAGAAAAAACTTTGTGGTACACATTTTGTATTCATTTTTTCCTGAATTAAAAACCAAATTCATAATCATTAAATAACAATTCAAGTCTTTAGTTTAAAAAATAAATAAAAAATGTGCTTATCTGACTGCCTATAAGCATGCCCATCCCTGAAGTTACATTTGTTCCACACATGAATTGCTCGGCCTTTAGGTTCAAGCATCCTGGGCCCATTTATTAGCTTCACTGCACCCAAGTCTCTTTCAGACAGCTGTTTAACAGGGAGATGGTGTGGTACCATTTTTTCTTTTTCTTAATACAAATGTACAAATGCATACAAATTTATTAGACCACCACCCAGTGTAAGGTTTATGCCACAGCTGCCCTAAATTAACAGTATTGATAATTACCAAAATCATTTTTTATGTTTCTGTAATGGTTAATCCACCAGTATGTGCAAACTCTTTAATCCAAATGATATTTTTAATGCTAAAATATAATTATTGTTGTTGTCCATGAATTTTTGAATTTACTGTTTTACAAAAAAGCAGAAAAAAATAGTAAAGCACATTATTTTTTTTTTGATTAAGATGCCAAATCACAGTTATTTACTTGCATTCCTGAACAGAAAAATGAGTTTTAGTGGTTGATTCATTTCTGACTTCTCAGAGAAGTCCAGTGTGTCGGCTCAAATTTGGGTATAAAAACATGAATTCAGTTTGAAATTCCTCACTCCTGTTTGAAATGGTAAAACAATGAGAGCTCACTGAAAAGGAAAGGGTCCGCATTAAAGAACTTCATGATCCTAGATTCTTTCTCATTTTTACAACAGGTGGTCTAATAAATTTGTTAAGCCCTGTACATTGACACCTTCAACCTCTTCTGGGAACACAGACAGTTATTTAGAAATGATGGCATACATCCAAACTGGCAGGGAAATAAACATTTATCCTCAAACATTATGTACTGTTATCCACCAAAAGACTCTCCTCTCTGATAGCCAAAACCTTTCCTCAGAGTCTACATGTGCTTGGCTCTCCGTCCACTACAGATATCACTTAGGTTCCTCAGCTCTTTCCTCTGTTGCTCATGTGGAACCAGGACCCTCTGCAGAAAATTTTATTTCCCTCTTTATTTCACTGCCATATTCCACTATGGCATCAACGCATCAGCTGCTCCACCTATCATTGTTATTCTGGTTTTATGTGGCATTCGCCATCCTATTAAGAAACACACCAAGAACAAAATTTGCTCAAGTAACTTAATCAATATTCATATCATCATCATTCAGATACTGTGTTCAAACTCAGATTTGGGTTATTAAAAGTAAGATCCCTCTCAAATAAGAGCTTTTTTATTAACAATCTCATCCCTGAAAAAGAATTAGATTTAATGTTTCTTGTTGAAACCTGGCTTAAAGAGGATAGTGGGGCAGTTATAAATGAAACCCTTCCCCCAAATTTTAGTGCTTTACAAGCTGTGAGAGAATATCGGAAAGGTGGTGGCATTGTAATTCTCCACTCAAGCCAACTTGTGTGTAAAATGATGGACCTTGGTACTTTTAGTTCATTTGAATACTTAGCTGTTGATTTGCAAATTAAACCAAGTGTCCTCATTATCACAATTTATAGAGTACCAAAGCAAAACACTAATTTCCCTCCACAATTTTCAGAATTAATGGCACTCATTACAACTCGCTATGACAGAATCCTTTTGAATGGTTATTTTAACATTCATGTAAACAACAGTAATGACCCAAAAGTCAAAGTATTTTTGAACTTAATTGAAAACCTTGACTTTACACAGCATGTTATTGAACCCACTCATAACCTTGGCAACACATTTGATTCAATTCAATTCAATTCAATTTTATTTATATAGCGCTAAATCACAACAACAGTCGCCTCAAGGTGCTTTATATTTTAGGGTAAAGACCCTACGATATAATACGATTTGATCTGGTCATTACCCATAGTTTACATGTCACCAATGTTTTAATCTCTGCTACTGCTGTATCTGTACATTATGCTGTTTTTTGATGCTGTTTTGTCTGTAACCAAAATCACACGACACGTTAGTGTCAAGAAACGAGTCTTAGATAGCACAGTTGAACTTAACTTTGTTGATCTCATGTCATCAGTCTCATATGATACAAATGCTTCAGTTGATGAGATGGTTAGCAGACTAAACAGCACCTTGACTAATGCACTTGATTTAGTTGCCCCAGTCAAATTGAGGAAAAAATGCACTGTAAATCATCCCCCTGGCTGACCAATACTTTGTCCATCCATCCATCCATCCATCCATCCATCCATCTTTTTTCTTCCTCTTATTCCAATTCAGGGTTGCGGGGGGAGCTGAAGCCTATCCCAACTGCCATAGGGCAAGAGGCGGGGTATACCCTGGACAGGTCACCAGTCTGTCGCAGGCCTAACACAGAGAGACAGACAACCATTCACACTCACATTCACACCTACAACCAATTTAGAATTACCAGTTAACCTAACCCCATTAATTGCATGTCTTTGGACTGTGGGAGGAAGTGGGAAGTACCCGAAGATAACCCACGTAGACACGGAAAGAACATGCAAACTCCACACAGAATACTGTTCAGCAAAGTTAAAATGTCCAGATTTACAGAAAAAAAAAAGTTTACAGTCTGATACGAAAAAAGGTGTGGTCTCTCTAGCTATTTTTTCCCTTTTAGACAACATAAGGGGATGTTAATTTTTATATAACCTACCCACTTAAATTTTAATAAGGCTTAAAGTTATGTTATTAGGACTTATTAGGGGTGTGAACACAGTGTGCTAGGCTTCTTCTCAGCCAATTTACTTGTACATTCTGTCCAAGGGTGTAATTGTACTATCATTTCAAGAGCAGTATATATTAGAGCACTATGTATTAGAGCAAGCTAACATTAAGCTTTGGTAACGGCCTTCCCAAAGCCCCGACCTGAACCCTATTGAAAATTTGTGGAGTATACTTAAAAGTCGGGTCCGTACCAGGAAACCAATCAATTTAAATGAACTCCACCAATTGTGCCAAGAAGAGTGGTCAAATATCCAGCCAGAATTAAAAAAGCCTGTGTTTGGCTTTGCTGCTGCCGGCCGCAGTTCATCTCGCTCTGCTGTAGTGCTGTTTTTCTCTGCCCTGTTGGTTTCGCTTTGTATCAGTGATGTGTTGGCTCCTTAGTATATGATCGCCTGACACTGTTATCCATCCTCTTTGATTGATCAAGATGCCTCATCCTCCTGTGTCAGTGTTTTCCATCCTCTGCTGCCGGTGGCTGGATCTTTGTGCCCTCCTGGGTCCACTCAGGCCACGGAGGAGGAGAGGGAAAAAAGCAGGTGTCTAGGTGAAGCTCAGACTGTTCTGGAAGCGTGGAATGGCTGGTAAGCGATGTAGAGCGTTTCTGGTTACCTGTGCTCAGTCAGTTTCCATGGAGGGGAATTTTTCTTCCATGTCCCTGCTTGGATATGCAGGGCCTGGCTCTATGAGACTGTGCTACCTCAGGATTGTTCATCCAGACTCTCTGGTTGTTTGGCGGTGAGTGGAATATATGAGCGTCTTGGATCAAACCCTCAGTCTCTATGTCCCCTTACTCGGGCGATTCTGATAATAATCGGACCTCTACGTCACTGAGCATGGGGCTATTTAATACCCGATCAATGACTAATAAAACATTGTTGTTAAATGACTTTATACTCTCCAAAAAACTAGATTTCTTTTTTCTTACTGAAACCTGGCAGCCCGGCGCTGGATGACTATTCGTCCCTCATCGAACTTTGCCCGGGTGGTTATTCCTTCTGCAGCCAGCCTCCGACGTTCGGTCAAGGAGGAGGTCTCGCTACTGTGTTTCGAAACCGGTTCTCTTGTCGTTCAGCAAAGGTCAGTCATTTTTCATTGTTTGAGCTGCAGCTGACTAAAGTCAGGAATAAGGATCCTTTTTATTGTGCTGTGGTGTATCATCCACCTGGCCCAAACAGCTTGTTTTTAAAGGAGTCTCTTTTGTATTTTACCCAGCATGTGTCTGGTCCTACATATGCCAAAGACACACACTGGACCTTGGTTTTACTTTAGGTTTAGATTGATTTTGTCTGTTCTGAGGACATTTTTGGATAAATGACAGTATTCTGTGTTTAAAGCGTTCCTGTTGTAAAGTTGAGCGTTTGTGGAGGAAAACTCATTTACACGATCACTTCTTTCATTTAAAGGATCTTTTAATTTCTAACACTTCAGTCAGATGCGAGGGTTGCCTATTTTTCAAACCTGGTTACAAAGAGCAGAGGTAACCCTAAGGTGTTATTTGACACCATTAGTGATATTGTTGCTCCTGCTCCACCTGCTGTGCCAATTTCTTCGAATGAAGACTGTGAAAAATTTCTTTCTTTCTTTTTTGAAAAAGTCAGTAATGTGAGAAACAATGTTTCTCCTTCCAAATCTTTGCTGTCCATTCCAACTCGCCCTGTTAGTTTAGAAAGTTTTTTACCTGTTTCTTTACCTGAGCTGGTCAAATTAGTTGACTCAATGAAAGCATCCTCCTGCTCTCTTGATATTTTAACATCATCTTTGTTCAAATATGTCTTTCAGTCTATCTGTCCCTGTGTGCTCACTTTAATCAATGCTTCACTGGTCTCTGGTCAAGTCCCTGCTTATTTTAAGAATGCTGTCGTCCTCCCACTTTTAAAAAAACCTGGGTTTTTTTAAAAGCTGGACCCTTCTCCTCTTAGCAGTTATAGACCAATTTCAAAATTACCATTCATTGCTAAGATTTTAGAAAAGGTCATGGCTAAGCAGCTTACAGCTGCTTTGGACAAATACAGCATTCTGGATCAATTTCAGTCTGGCTTTCGCTGAGCTCATTCTACAGAAACAGCTCTTCTTAGAGTCACTTCTTGATGCGAAGTGATGCAGGAGAATGCTCTGTTCTGCTGATGTTGGACCTGACCTCTGCTTTTGATACTGTTGACCATCACATTTTGCTCGATAGGCTGAGACGCTGGGTGGGTGTATCTGGGTCTGCTTTGAAGTGGTTTGCATCATATCTATCTGAACGATCCTTTTCTGTAGCTGCCTCCAAGTACAGGTCTTCCTCCACTTCTCTTGCCTACGGTGTGCCACAAGGTTCTGTTTTGGGGCCTTTATTGTTTCTGTTATATCTGCTCCCTCTTCAACACATTTTGAGCACTTTTAAGGACATTTCTTATCACTGCTATGCAGATGATATTCAGTTATATATCTCCTTTAAGCCCCAGGATGTGTTTAAGCTACAGATCTTGCATAGGTGCTTAGACTCTGTTAAAGGTTGGATGGCTGACAACGTTCTTCAACTTAAGGAAGAGAATACAGAAGTACTTGTTTGTGCCCCTGACAGATTTGTGCCTAAGATAATGGAAACTTTAGTCCCTCTTGCCACATTTGCTAAACCTTCTATCAGGAACCTTGGGGTAACTTTTGACTCTGCTTTCACTTTGGACACTCATGTCAAATCTCTGGTTCGTTCTTGTTTTTATCACTTAAGAAATATTGCCAAGTTGAGTCCTATTGTGTCACACTCAGAACTGGAAATTGTTGTACATGAATTTATTTCATCACGTCTAGATTATTGTAATTCTTTGTTCACTTCTTTATGTACAACCTCCTTGGAACGTCTGCAGGTTGTTCAAAACGCTGCTGCGAGGCTTCTGACTAAGTCTTCCAAGTACTCTCATGTCACACCGCTGCTGACCCAGCTGCACTGGCTCCCCATCAGATTCAGAGTCCACTTTAAGATTCTGCATGGACAAGCACCAGCATACATCAGAGAACATTTACATCCATATGTCCCCAGCAGGTCCCTAAGGTCATGTGATCAGGGCCTGCTAGCTGTGCGTCATACAATGCTGAGAACTAAAGGTGACAGAGCTTTTGCAACAGTGGCCTCCAGACTCTGGAACTCTCTCCCTCTGAGCCTGAGATCTGTGGACTCGATGGTCTCTTTTAAAAAAAACAGCTAAAAACTCATGTTTTTAAACTTGCTTTTGGCTAACTTTTGTTTTTATGTTCTAGCTTTTGCTGTGAAGCACTTTGGGATCTTTATCTTGAAAGGTGCTATACAAATAAAATTTTACTTTACTTAATAAGCTGTTGCAGACTATAGAGGTCCCTTCTTTGATAGGTAGACACTGGCTGGGGCGGCACGTCCTGATGGCAAAAGAAACCTTTAAGCACTTTAGTACTTAAATTTTGGTAAAAAGATCTTAATTACCTCTCTCTGTGTCATTTTTGTTTGGTAAAGTGACTAGAAATAGTGGTCCACTCTTGGTTGGTGTAGTTTGATAGTCCCCTGGTAATATAGGAATGAAAGTGTGTGTGTGTGTGTGTGTGTGTGTGTGTGTGTGTGTCCTCGCGTTGACAGGCTCTAGATGTCAGATGTGTGATGGAGGCGGTGTAGCTGATGATAGGTATTTTCTCCAATCTGGACTTTAACAACCACACCTCTCACACATATAATGCAGATTCCTAAGAGTTCCTCAGTGCTCCTGAGTGCATGTTGACGTGTTTGGAGATTAGATGTTTGAGCCTCTTCAACACTCCTCCACCTTCAACTCTGCTGGGAACTCCTCATCTTCTCTCAGTTCTCCCCCTCCTCTGATAAAATGAAGGGTCTTGAAGGGTTCTTCGCTGAGCTGAGTGGTTATATTTATTGACTTATTCAAAGTGCATGCACTTCTTTTATAATGCCTATGGTCTAAATTAAGAAAGCTGAGAAAAGATGAGTTGACTCCACTGAATATTGTAATATTTACCGGTGAAACTGTGGGAATTTTCCAGAAAGAAAACATTGAAAATGTCCTTTAAACTTATTCAACCTCGTGAGTGCTTGAATGTGTTTAAAGAATGAGTGACAAACAAGTGGTTGAATAACTCTGCACTCAGAAAATAAAGTATTTTCCCACATCTTTAGTGGTACAATGGCTTGTCACTGGGATGGTATACCCTCTAAGTTACTACCTCTGCACCCTCGATGGGTTACTTACTTGCTCTTGGGGTTTGTACCTTACGAGGACGAGTCTTGAACCTCCGGTGACATATTTGTGCCTAAATACAACACAAAAATGGGTGTCCATTAATTTATTTTTATTCATCCGTGCATTTGGAAATGGACTGGTATTTGTAAAGCACTTTTTTGTTTAACTAATTCAATTCAATTCAATTCAATTTTATTTATATAGTGCCAAATTACAACAACAGTATTTTAGGGTAAAGACCCTACAATATAACTAAGGACTAAGAGTTTTATCTACTGAATATATCTGCAACTGTGACCAAATGATAATCACCAATTAACATCCACGTCTTTGGAGACTGGGAAGAAACCACAGGAAACGCATCAGTCACAGGCAGCAGTAAGCAAAGTTCGATCCCTGAACCTTCCTGCCGTGACAGATACAGAATGAAATTTATGTGAAAGTGTGACTTAAATATGCAGTAAAACCTTAAACCTAAAATTTTACTGAGCATCTTTTGGCCAAAAACACATTCACCTTATCACCATATTCACCTTAAAATCTAGAAAAAAAGGTGTAAATATGCATGGATATTTTAGCCACATGAAAGTATGCAGGAAGCAGAGTATTTCAGCAACAGGCACACCTTTATTGTGTCTGGTGAGAAGTCCAAAATGAAATACAAAAAAAGTCTGACTAAGTAGAATTCGAAGAACACGAGGAGTACAGGAGTCACGAGGAGTCACGATTTTTCTTACCAATATTTCTGCCTTCAGCTTCCCTTCTTCTGTATCAGCTCTGGATAAGACTGGCTTCTGTTTAACTTAACCTTTATTTAGGGTTAGAGCTGGATGAAAGGGCAGAGGTTGAGTGTGTGTTGAAATGACTCAGCGAGTCGATAACCTTCAGTGTTTGTGTCTCAGTCACTCTTCAAACACTCTCTGTGGTGTTTAATATCTGTAAAATATTTAAAATTTGTACCCAAAACACAGCTGCTTTTCACTGTCAGGAGTTCACACACATACACACACACACATCTCCATCGTGTCCTGATGAGAAACGCGGGTCAGGTGACAGGAAGGAAGCGGAGTAGTGCTGCACCTGCAGGTTATTCGTACGACGCTCCCAGAGGACGTGTCTGCAGGCTTCCTTCATCACAACAATAGACCATTATATCCTCAAACAACAGACATTCATACAGTCTGTGGGAGTGCATTAAAGGCTGGTGATAAACTTCTCCTCACCCCTCCCCCACCAACATACACTGACCTCCTTTACAGGTGACAGTAAGGTGCTTCATTTTGAACTGTGATGTTACTGATTTTAGAGAGCATAAAGAGCTTTTTCACTCCAAAGCTGGTCGAATGTGGTTTCATAAGGTGCTGAAAAAGATCCCATACCAGATCTCTTGTTCTAAAATTTGGCCACAGATTTGCAAACTTATACTCATGTCAGTAGTGCCTGAATGCTGGCAGAAACATAACCGGGAGAGGAAATCTGTCCAAAAAATGTCCCTGTTGTTGAAAAATGTACTTTAAATCAGATCACAGTTACCAAAATGTATTCATCTCATGTCTTCTACAACTCATTTCAGCTAACAGTAATGTTCATTAGTTGTGAAATAATTATGAAGCTCTCCTGATGTCTTAAAGTCATACCGTTATCCTGGTGAGCTGAGGTTGGTTATTCAAACATCACGATGCAGCTAACATGTGAACACTGATTAATGCTGAGCAGCGTGAGAAATATGGGGACATGAGCCGGGTAATGACAAGCAGAAAAAATATGTGCCCATATAACTTCACTGAATTACAGCAACGCATTTCCTCTCTGAATGTCAGCAGTACAACAAAGACTGGAACAGCACACACTGGATTACTGTGGTAGCATAAGTCAAATACAGAAGTTTTACCCAGGAGACTGAGGTTACAGTCCTATGTGGGAACATTGTTTTCATACTGCAGTTTTGGACTTTCCTTTTCAGTCACTGTTTAAGAAAACGTTTAAGAAAATATCATGATTTCAAATAAATTCAAAACGAAACACACGTGTTAGCCCTGTGACAGACTGGTGACTGATGGATGGATGGATGGACGGACATTAAAGACACACCTCTGTCCGTTTTCTTCGTGGTCATCTAAAATACGACTGATTGCCTGAAAAGGAGCGACTGAAAATCACTAAAATATGTGGAGAGAAAACATGTTTCCCTTAAAATGTGATAGAGAATGCAGGTTAGTTGAGTGGGAAGAACATTTTTAGTGGGTGGAGCTGAAATGTGTGGGCAGTGGGGAACTGATCCAGGCACCCATGTGGCATTCACCCTAACCACTGCTCACCTGTTAACACAAAAATCTAAGAGCAGGAGCAAAGATTTAAATGGAATAATCAGGCCCCATCATATCTTAAAGAACAGAGCACTTTGCTCTCAGACTGCAGGCTGACTTGTGGTTCCTAGAGTTTCTAAAAGTAGAATGGGAGGCAGAGCCTTCAGTTTTCAGCTCCCAGTTTGGATTCAGGAGACAGGCACCCTCTCTACCCTCTCTACGAGGCGACGCTGAACCATCCCTTAATTATGCAACAGTAGGCTTATTTTCAGTGTTGGGTGTAATGCGTTACAAAGTAAGGTGTTAATGTAATCACATTACATTCAGTAACGCAGTAATTTAACACATTACTGTACTAAATTTAGTACAGTAATGCAATTATTTCATTACTTGTGCTACAAAGGTTTTTCAGTTTTGTGCAGGATGGGCAGATAGAAAGAAAAAACACCAAATGTGCATTTTTCTTCCTGCGCACTTGTGCTACAACCAGCTGATTTCAGTTCATGTGCAGGGAGGAGGAAAACGATGGAGCGGTCTACAACTTTGGAGGAGTGGAGATATGGACATTACTTTTATGGCATGAAAGGACAAGAACGTGATGGTAAAGTCCAAACTGTGTCTAGGACAGAAACATTATACTGCTAACATTGGCTGTTTGTTAACATCTGCACAGACAGCATGCTAATACAAAGCTAACGAAGAACCCAGAGTGATGTTAAAGCTGAGCGTGTGTCGAACCCAGCCCAGCAGCCAGAGCCTGATCTTCAGCAGGTAACAAAGGCCGTGAGGAGCAGTGTGGCTTGTAGCATGTTTTTACAGTAGAATCACTGCGCCAGTCGCTTTGAAGTCTCTTTGGGATGGTTTTCAACTTTGCTTCATGTTGTCAACTTTGTGTTCATACTTCACGCTAAAAGAAAGATCGTATGCGTGTCCTCATTAGGATCGGGCTTTGTGTCAGTGTGTATGTCAGTGTGTTAACTGGTAATTATGTGACAATGCATTTCAGGACATGTTACAAAGTAACCAGTAGTGTAAAAAATTACTTTGTCCAGGGAGTAATTAAGTAACATAATGCATTACTTTTTTTAAAAAAGTAACAAGTAATGTGTAATACATTTTTTTTTTGGGGGGGGGTGTAACTACCCCAACACTGCTCAGTTTGCTGGGGGACTTCCCATGATGCACTGAGCATTTCTTCACTCACCTCTTTTCACTGCCCACGTGTTTTACTACTGCATGTCATTACATTTTGTGGTCTCTCTCCTATAGTTTGTGTTTTTATTCTCTGCGCTCTCCTTTTTTCTCTTCTCTTTCCCCCCACCCTCCAACTGCTCTCTGCAGATGGCTGCCCCTCCCTGAGTCTGGTTCTGTTGGAGGTCTCTTCCTGTTTAACAGTTGTTCTTCCTCCCCACAGTCACCAAGTGCTGCTCATAGAGAATCGTCTGATTGTTGGGGTTTCCTCTAATATTGTAGAGTCTTTACCTTGCACTTTGTTGTTATTGGGAATTAGTGCTGTATAAATAAAAATGAATTCAAATGAATTAAAGTT
Organism: Paratilapia polleni; assembly: GCA_015106735.1. Taxonomy (NCBI): domain Eukaryota; kingdom Metazoa; phylum Chordata; class Actinopteri; order Cichliformes; family Cichlidae; genus Paratilapia; species Paratilapia polleni. Next base: position 13,802 of record VUQI01061660.1, read on the forward strand.
TCACAAGCAAACAAAAGGAAAATGCTGGCTCACGTTTTTCTTTTGTACATCCGTCCAACCATTTTCTTAACCGCTTATCCAATTCAGACCCTGGACAGGTCACCAGTCTATCGCAGGGCTAATTTACAACATACTGTATGAACATGAAATCATGCAGTCATTGTAAAGATGATGTCCTCCTGAATAAAAATAGGAATATACCATCCATAAGTGTCAACATATTCATTAGATGCTAAACACATAGATTAACAACATTTTCTCACAAAAACAGAATGTGGTTGGCACTGTGTTTACTTCAAAACTTCTTTTGCATGTCAGCCTTATGTATACAGGACGTATTCAGGACGCTGGGTTGCTTCAGTAGATGGTATTTGGCCAGGATGTGTTGTGACTTTGCACAAACACCAAAGCTCACAGGAAGCTGCTAATAAAAACGTGTCAGACATCAATCATTCCAAGTGTGTGTTCACAGTGTTCACAGAGAAGTTGTTTTCCTTTTGCCAGAGGAGTCAATAGATTTTCTGTCAACAATAATAAAGCAAAGTAGATATCATCCACAAAGGCAGACAGGTTATTTATGTTAGGTGCCTTAACTTATTTGTTTATTCATTCTTAGCCGGCACTTACAGTTCTTACATTCATAGATTTTTAACTTAAATTAGCAGCAGGCACGTCTTCAACTTAACATTGTGTGTTGTGCAGTGCACTTTCTATAGAACAACAATGGCATCAGTGTTTAAACTGCTTCTACTTTCAAACTGTGACTGGATATAAAATGGAGACTTGACTGCAAGAGTGTAAAATGTTTGTTTTTCCCAGGCAGCTGAACTGGTGGATGCCGGATCAACCAGAGTCAAGATCCCAGCGTGGTTGTGCATCGGTGGTCCGTAGGTGCTATGCAGAGCATTGCATCTACATGTTGCAGGTTTGTGCTGTCACCAGGAGGCAGCTTAACAAATATGCAGATCAGGCAGTAATGTGTTGTTGTGCTGTTGTTGGTCCTTTATCTTTAGTTCCTGCTGCAAAGAAGACAGAAGTCTGAGTATAAAAAAAAGCATCTTTGTAGTGAAGTGAAACTGAGGCCCAAAAACAACGAAAACTGTCCACTGTAGCCATTGTTTGGGCTTCTAATGTGTTTTTTTGTTTTGGTTTTTTGTTTGTTTTGTTTTGTTTTGTTTTGTTTTGTTTTGTTTTAAGCTTCTTTGTGAACTTCTTAAGCAATCAGGATTTGACCTTGTGCAGCTACCTAGCTGCCTGGCATCACTGCCATTGGGGTACACACTGTTGGCTTTTTGGAGGACTGCACAAAAGTAGTCTGTGCTTAGGCTGAATCTAAAGACGTATGCAAACGTGTAGGGTTAGGTAGCAAAACCAAACGATTTCTGTACCAAGAACATCAGAATCTTCACTGTGCTACATTATTATGTTCTGAAAGTTGACCAGTCACTATTGTGGCGGTCCTTGATGTCATTTAACTGCCTCTCCAGTGATTCTCTTCTCCTGTGAAAGCACTCCAGCTCCACCATCTTGGACTGCAGCTGATGAAGGCTGTCTTTGTTTTCCTCTGCATCCATCATAAGATCTACACAAATGGACACCAACACAGGACCACAAATCCCACATAACCTTGCAAAACAAAGTCCTCTGTTGCTGGAGAAGACAAAGACGGAGAGCAACGTGAAACTGAACTGTAAACTGAAAGTAAAACGAGTGAATTCCAGACAGTTTCAACACCCTGAAAACGGCTTTTTAAGCAGCAACAGGCAGAGAGAGGGTGAAAAACTTTCTTTTGCTTAATTTGTATGTCTGTGATGCTGCTTTGAGTATCACAGTCCCTCCCAAAATTCAAAGGAGGTGTGAGGTGAAACAGCACGAGCCCTAAATCACGAGAGGAATCTGAACCACGTTGAGCTCTGCAGGAGACCCTTGAAGCAGCATTTATCTGCTTAGACATGAGCTGTGGTTTAGATTGGATGTCATTGTCTCTAACCTCATTTATTTTGCTTTTACTGCCTTATGAGATAAAAAGTGATGTGCCCAAAGCAGTGCTTAGAACTGAAGGAGTCTGAAACACATACAGTCTGTGATTCAAATGAAAGAAAAGAAGTTTTTGGAATTCTTTTGGTTTCTTTTTCATTTTTACCAAAAAGCCAGTAATGTTATATTGTCCACTGATCTTAAACTGTGTTAAGGGTACAGTGAATACTGTAACAGGGAAAGCTGGTAAAACATATAAAAAGTAAGAGGAATTTATTTATTTTTTTGTTTATGTTTAAAGATAGAAAAGAGTTGTGTGGGTTAAAAAATTATCACAACAAAAATTGTGTTACTTCTTCTTATTTCCTGAAAATAAAGTTTGAGATTTTACGATGATGAATATGATGTGTGTGTGTGTGTGTGTGTGTGTGTACTGAATGTCCTGTGGGAACAAGGGGCTGAATGGTGTGAGGGCCGAGGCGTCGTAGCGACGGACAGGCGGCGAGCACCATTTAACTGAGAATAATACACCACTTCCTCCCATTCTCTCTCTCTTTCACACACACACAATACATAAACATAGACACACACACACACACACACACAGAGCTTCCAGTCATGTTCTCTTGCTCCGAAAGGATTTCCGACTCGCAGCCTGGCACTCCAGCTCAGCACTCCAGCTCAGCACTCCCTCAGATATTACCCTCCACACACTGATCTTCCTCCCTCGACACGCTGTGTTTCCTGTTATAGGATGGCCCTGCTTGTCCTCTGTGACCCGCGACACTAATAAACCTCTGATATCATCAACACTGACGCACACACACACACACATAGAACCAAGAGTGTGTTGGCAGCAGCTTCTCCTGCCAAACATACATTCAACTTGAAAGTTTGAAACTTTGTTTAATTAACATCAGAGTTTCTGGTCATTTATTCAACTTTTTCTTTGGCCTCAGCTCAGCTGCGGAGGTTTTCTGACTGTGAATCAAATGACACTTTGTGAGATGACAGGAAGCGGGTTGTTTTAGTTTGTCACCGACACAGCCGACAGTTTAACTTTGAGATATTTTTAGAGTTTTCACCTGAAAAAACAGCCACAAATTCAGAATTCAGTCAGTAACAGCTCCACAGCTGTGAGGCCTAAACAAACAAACCTCAGCTCTGTGATGACAGACATTTGGGAAACACAAGCTTCTGTATCTCCATCACCGCCACCTTCTGACTGATCAGAACTGTAAATTAGACAGTGCTTGGTGCTGTACGGCAGCACAGTGGAGCAGTGGTTAGCACGGTTGCCTCACAGCAAGAAGGTCCTGAGCTCAAATCCACCATCTGGCCAGGGCCTTTCTGTGTGGAGTTTACATGTTCTCCCTGTGTTTGCGTGGGTTCTCTCCGGGTACTCCAACTTCCTCCCACAGTCCAAAGACATGCAGTTAGTGGGATTAGGTTAATTGGTAATTCTAAATTGGCCGTAGGTGTGAATGTGAGTGTGAGCGTTGTCTGTCTCTCTGTGTTAGCCCTGCGACAAAGTGGCAACCTGTCCAGGGTGTACCCCCCCCCCTCGCCTTGTGCCAGTTGGGATAGGCTCCACCCGCGACCCTGAATAGGATAAGCGGAAGAAAATAGATGGATGGAGAGATGATCAAGTATTCCTTCTTCCTGTGTACTGTCTTGCAATCATTTGACTTCAGCTCATGTAGAAGATAGAACAAAATGGCAGCTTGATCTACAACTTCTGAGGAGTGATGCTTTGTTCTAATTCGTGACATAAAGGGACAAGAACACAACAGTAAAGAGCTCAGAAAAGAAAAAAAATAATCCACCACGGTGAGCACAACCCCAAAGCTCTACAAAAGCAATATGCTAACCTCTTTATACACAATCTATGATGCTAACACAAAGCTAGCCGAGTGATGATCAAGCGCTGTGTATGCTGACCCCAAACTGAGCAGCCGAGGTTTGATTTTCAGCGGGTAACACAAGAATCACTGACCCGAAGCACATTTTCTGTGAAGTGCTCTGTGGGCTTTGCTGTGAAGCAAGTTTCTGGACAGTTTCTTGTAAAAATGCACAAAAGACGTGTAGCACAGTCAATCCACTACTTCATGCAGGCACAAGTAATATAACCATACCTTTTAAGATTAAATAATGCAGTTACTGATCTTTAAATTAAATTTTTATTCATTAGTCATGTCTGGGATAACACTTGGATTTCTTCCTTTCATTCATTAACTGATCTAACAGGACAAAAATCCCACGAGGTTTCCACCCAGCACTAAAAGTAGTGGATTTTTTTCACTCTATGAGAGCTCCACCTGAGTGTTTAGCACGGGCTCACTGTTGTGCTACAGCAATAACCGGAGATATTTTAGTGACCTGGACAGAAAGAGGAGGAGGAGCTCAGCCAATGAGAGAGTGCCGACAAGTCCACTTGAAGTTATCAGCTGGAAGAAAGAAAGGAGAAATGGTGGGAAGGTGTGCGAGTCTATCATTGTGAGGACCAGTTCAGTTTTAGACCGTGTGAGGACGTTTCAGTCGTTCCTCACTCTGGGACAGAACTTCAGACCTGTTTAAAGGGTCCGTGTTAGGATCAGGTTTAGTTGAAGGGAAGAGCCTGGAAATGTATTATGTCCACCTCACAGATACACTGTGTGTATCAGTGTGCGTGGGTACAGTATAATTCCTGCATTAAATCCTTGTTGTACTGCTAACAGATTAGCAGGTGTGAAAAGACAGACTCTTGTCTGTGTGTGTGTGTGTGTGTGTTTGAAGTGATGGTACAAATAACCCTGTAGCTAAATGGTAAC
>VUQI01061660.1:20302-34072 GCA_015106735.1 Paratilapia polleni
TGGGTTGCAAAAAGAAAAAAAAAAAAAAAAAATCACTGCAAACAAGTTAAAGGAAGTTTAAAACAGCCAGAGAGATACAGGGACAGTGAAAAACTACACAGAGACAAAACTACAGCCGACAGAGTATCACAGAGTTGACCATTTTGCAATCCAACCCAGAAGTTAGCATCACCCTGGTGTCCTCAACAAAAAGCAGATTAGATTTTTCCCCAGGCTTTTGGATTATTGCAGAAAAACTGTTTTTTACTCACTTTGTTCAGCAAGATAATCTCCAGAAACTTTTTAGATTTTTTTTAAGTGTAAATGTAATCAGCAGAATTAAAAATGCTAATCCGAGGCTATAAACGACATCACAGTCACATAACTTATGTCACTATAAAAGATGGATGTGGCCACCATGACGTCACCCACTGGTTTAGGAGGTCCAGCTCAGTGATTCCAGTTAGCTGAGGTGAAGTCTTGCAGATCGATAGGAGCTACAGCCGCCCGTGTCACCATCCACCTGTCAGTCAAACAGGCCACGCCCCTAGTTCCAGTTTTTAGGTAGTCTTCTGATCCATAAAACCCCCCTGTACAGTTGTTATGAAGGTTGAAACTACCCACAGAGACCAAACTGATTTTTTTTAGCAGGCTGTAAACATGTTTATTTCTGCTGTAAAGTTGGATATTTTAACATGGGAGTCTGTGGGGACTGACTCACTTTCAGAGCCTCAAGTGGACATGAGAGGAATTGCAGTTTTTTGGCACTTTCCAAGTGGGTTTCTTTTTCAGCCCCTGAGGTTGCTGCTTGGTCATCACCACCACTAAGCTCCTGCATTCAGTGGGATGAAGTTCAGTGGACCTCATTTAGCCACTTGCTCACAAACGGCTTCCACTCCACCAAAATGCCGCCTTTGGCTAAAGAGCTTTGAGTGGCCAGTAAGACTAGAATAACGCTATATAATTGCTGACCTAAGTATTTTATGTTGTAGAACAAAATGTGGAAAAAAAAAAACCCAAAGAAACAGACTTTGAAAACCAGAATTGAAAAACACTCTTTTCCAGATATCAGGACTCATTCCTGGAACACTCTACAGTAATAAGAAGCTCGGTGAGACACACAACCCGGTGTTAGGATTAGACCTCAGAGGGTTTAATCATCATTTCAGATGGATTTGTATTTGTTTAATTTATAAAAAGAGGATTACGTTTTCAGATAGTCATATTCTGAGATGGCCTGACAGAAGAAGCAGAAACTTTAAAGTAGTAGGAGTACCTCAGATTTGTACTTCAGTGCAGTGTTTCAGGCTGTGTTCAGCTCCACTACAGCAGTCCAGTCTGAGACCCGCTGCCTTATATAATGACTATTTTTTGACTGTCAGAAGTGGCCTCATTCCCATGCGCTACTCTGGAACGCACACACGCAGATGCGCACGCACACGCACGCACTCCCTCTGAACCAGACGGTTAGTATTATCAGGAGAGAAGGAACAGCCCTGCCGAGCCTGCGCAAATCTCCCACCTCACATTTGTGTTTGAGCGCACGTGGGCGGACCCAGTCTGTGTGTGTGTGTGTGTGTGTGTGTGTGTGTGTGTGTGTGTGTGTGTGTGGTTCCCAGGCTTCGTGGGAAAGCTCCAGCAGCGGAGGAGGAGGAGGAGGAGGAGAAGGAGGAGAACTCACCGGTCACCAGTCCAGACTGCAGCCGACACACAGGCCACCTGCCCCGGACTATTTACTGGACACGCACCGCTTAAAAAAACCCAAACAATTCTGAGAGAAATTGCTGAACTTTTGTTGATCATTTACATCTTTTTTTGATTCCTGGAAACCTTTTTAAACACTTCATGTGTGACTTATAATTCGATAAGGATCATTAACTTCACAGTTCTGTAAGAGGAAAAACCTTTTTGTTTTCAGGAACCTGAACCCGCGCCAGCTTTTGGATTAAATACACAGGCTCCTATAACAATCTTTATAGCTATTTATTATTACTCATTAGGGGCTCAAAGGGTCGTCCTGTACAAAATATTCCTGTGCTGGCCTTTAGCGCACCTGTGCCATTCAGCATAAATATTCATCCTCTAAAACATACCATAGGAATTCTAATTCTTTGAACTTAAACCTCCAGACCTCCACGTCTCCTCCCGGGGACAGACAGCCAGATTTCCTCGCCGTCCATGCGCCATGAAGCGGCCGTGCGAGGACAGCAGCTCGGCGGAGAGCGATGTGGAGGAGACCATTGATGTGGGCAGTGAGAACGTTTACCCAGCGTGAGATTTCAACAAACGTTTCTTATTTTGTCTCAGTTAATAAATAAAAGATTTACTTCTTCAGATAGATTTAGTTTGTTTGGGCACATCAATAAAAAAGTCTGTGAATAACCACATTAAATCATAACCTGAACATTTTGAAAGGATAACATATAAAATATAAAGATATAAACCATAATCTGCAGTGTTTTCTCTTCAAGAGAACCAAGAATTTATATCTTTATATTCAAACTATGCACGTAAAGATATAAATTACTATTATAGATCGTTAGCCGCTGAATAAGATTTATGTTCTTAAAGATTAATCCAAGGATTGTTTCCTGAATTTTAATCCATCATTGAGTTCATAAAATGTTACAAAATACTTTTTGGCAAATCTTTAATTTTTAATCAGATCAAAAGTTCTATTAAATAAAACAAATAAAAGAATAAATCTTCAAGTTTAAAAAGCCGGGGCAGTTTTTTTAGGAACTATGTGCTAAAAGGTTTTTTAAAAAGGTGCTCTGCACTGCATTTTACTTAACTTTGTACTGCTGTTACTGAACTTTAAAAATCACTTAATGCTGTAAATTTATTTTCCCAAAAGTTCACAACAAAAACAAAATTCTACTTCATTTGTAATTGGGAGAACAAGCAGCTGCCATTTATGTGCAAACTGAGGCTAAGCTTTGCCTCAAAACTGCTTTTTTTTGACAGTTGTATTTATATTTATAAGTTAAACAGGGAGCAGTTTATTCCACGTCCAGTGTTGGTGAAGTATTCAAATACTTAAGTAAAAATACCAGTACCACAGATTCTAAATATGCCATTATATATACTGTTAAAGTAAACATGAACCACTGCAGTAAAATGTATAAGTTTTAATACAAAGAAATCAACATGTGTAAGCAATGTTTTATTGTTGAGGAGCTACTTTTAATTGCTTTATATAGTTTAGTTTAGTTGAGTGGTTAGTTGAGTGGTTCCCAATTTAAGGGTTACTCCCCCTTTAAATGGTCACCAGATAACCTGAGGGGTCATAAGATAAATAAGTAGCGAGGAAAGGAAATCAAATGCAGCTTCTTCTTTTCCTAATATTTGATTTGGTTCTGAAATTTTGCATAGGTATTTCAAAAGTTTAAGTTTTTCATATTGTAACAGCTTTGTGTCATTTGTGATGAGTCCTCTAACATGTCAAAATGTTTGTAAATCATTGTTTTAATCTTTAAAAATGTCCACGTGTGTTGTTTATGTAAAATTGAACAGAATCTTTGTTGATATCTTAATGTGAAATGTAACTGATAAACAAAAGTAGTGCAGTAAAAATACTGCAATATTTACCTCTTAAAGGCGGTGAAATGAACAAAGCGTGAAATGGAAATACACTCGAGTACAGCACTTAAGTAAATGTACTTTCCTCCTGAAGCGTTCATCTGTAAGCAGCATGTTTTGGAGTACACGTGGTGCTCTTTTAAACTATTTTATCTCTATTTGGGTAGTTTAACTAATAAAATGCATTATATTTTATACATACGTTTTGTATGTATTATTATTAATAATCTACAGTAAGTATTAAAAAACTCCTCTGAACTGCTGGCGTACAGGTAGAAAGGTCATGCAGTAAATAGACGGATTTGCAGAGGAACAAATGGAAGATAAGTTAGGGTGAAAAATAAATGTGAAAATGGATGAGATATGAAATAAAAACATTAATAGATAATGAAATATAAATAATGAAACATCCATATGTGTGAAGCGCCTTTCCTTTCCAGGCTTGAGTGTTTATAACTCAGTAACACACATCTTTGCAGCAGTGTCTTCAAAGTTTACTCCACTTCCTAACCTTTGACCCTGATAAATAAACAGATGAATAAACTTTGCAGTCTTGGTGTTCACATGGAGGAAAAGTTGCTCAAAAGTTCAGATTTTGTGTATTCAACCCAGTGGTTCTCAAACTGTGGTGTGGGCCCCCCTGGTGGGGCACAGAGCCACTGCAGGCAGGTTTGTGGACTACCAGAAAAAATATTGAAGGAGACTGAGGTGATGATTTGTGTGGGGGAATTTTTTTTAAAAAAAGGTGTTTGATGATGTTGTTGTCCTGACATTTATTTCTCTAAAATTTAACTTGGATCCTTTTTTATCATTAGTTATTCATAAAAATTGTCGTAGAGGGGGCGTCATGCACAGTTTTTCTTCTGAACTTGCCTGAAAAAGTTTGAGAACTGCTATTTCAACAGTTCATTTGTTTTCCACACAGGCACACGAAGGAGTCCTTGGTAAGATGTGGATCTCCAACCACAACGACTCAAGTGATGGCGAGGAAAAAACGCAGAGGGGTACGGTCATTGTTTTTAATCAGTAAAGGAGTATGGGTGTATCCAAGGATGGATTTAAATTGATTTTAATGTTTTTCTTTGCTACATAAGATTATAGAGAAAAGACGCAGAGACAGAATCAACAACAGCTTGTCAGAGTTACGAAGACTCGTCCCAACAGCGTTTGAGAAGCAGGTACCAGCAAATAACCTCCTTTCAGTCGATGTTCTGCATGCTGCATGTCCTCACGTTCAGCTTCTCTACTCGTTTTTTGTACCTCTTTCTTGTTTCTTGGTTTAAAGTGAATCAGTCCACCTGTCAGATCAACGGTGGCATTCACATCACCTGTGTCTTATTTGCCATGAAAGTTTTGAGGAATCTGTCTTTTTACAGTTATAAGACAGATTTGGATTAAAAACAGAAATATATCTGGGTGTCATCTGCAAAAAAACATATACTGATATGGTGGATTTCAAGATTTAACTGAGAGGCAGCAGACAGATGGATTAATAAAGTATCAGGTGCAGAACTGAGCACTAAACAAGTGAAGCAGGTAGTGAAGGGTTTCACAGATGTGTCACAATGAGAAGAAATAATCAAACTAGTTATCTTAAAGACCTTTATCACAGCTGGAAAACACAAACCTAATAAATAAATGAATATTTGTAAAAGTGAACAAACTGTCCTGGTGTTATCACATAAAACTCTTCGGACACGTAACACAAAAAGTTCAGTCACTCATTTTTACAGTTTTGAATTCACAAAATCCTGAATTTTCAAGAGAAATCATAACATGACCACAGCATAAGGAAGTTGGTTATATTTTATATTTTTGTATGTGTTTATTGATTGCAGCAGTAATCTTACAAAAAAAAAGTACATAACTTTATTTTTCTTTCATGCAGATTATGCAGAAGGTTTTTTGGACTCTTTAAATATTAATGAAACAAGCAACATCACTTGTATTATATTATATCCCCTGTGGGAGATTTGGCAGTATGTCACGTGATGTAAAATGCATTAGATTGGAGTTTTCTTAACTTGGCAGCCATATTTTGACAGGGCTTTGACTAATAGAGATATGTTTGTCTAATCTTACAAAAATATGGACATAATCTAAAAAAATTTGACTTTTTTGTTTTCAAAGTGAGGTTATGCAGACGCTTTTGTGGACTCACAGCTGCACTTATTTAAAATCTTTGGTGGTTAGTAAGAGCACATAAACCCACAGTCCAGGCCTGTGGGTTTATGTGTCAGTCATCAACAAAAGATGTTTTAATTGGAATCGGTGTGAAGTTTAATCATTGTCCTGCTCTGCTCCTCTATATCAGAGTTCAGCTAAACTGGAGAAGGCAGAAATCCTCCAGATGACTGTGGACCATCTGAAGATGCTGCAGGCCACAGGAGGAAAAGGTGACACTTCATACTACCACCATACAATTTTCTGCATCATAATAACTACAACTGACTAATAATCAGTTAATCGTTGATCTTAAGTTGTTTGTCCAGCTGCTTTTCTTTGGATTTTGATCTGCTGATCTGGCACAAAAAAGAGACTTTGGAATTTATAAAACTGTGATGGTGCTGATCAGGAGGTCAGTCAGTGTTTGTCAGCATCAGTTTTTTTCTTGAAGTCAGCTCACTTTGCCAGAATGATGCACAGTCACATTTAGGTCTGCAGAAAGTGACTGTAAGTCAGCGTGATGTCCTCAGAAGTGATGAAAACAGGACTCTGTGTGTGTGTGAGACAGAGGGAGGTGGTGAGTCCATGGGAAAACGCTGCAGGGATAAAAGCACCACTTGACCCTGAGCAGCGCTGTTTGCTTTCATAAAGCGGGTGGGTGGAGGTGGGGGAAGAGGGCGGGGTCAGTTTTGGCTGCGTTCACAGGCGGTCCCTCTGCGGCGTTTGTTTGGGTTTACAGCAGCTGCAGCAGCAGCAGCGACGGAGCAAACACACAGTCAGCTGAGAGTCTGTCTGGGTCTCATTTTAACACAGAAAACACGATGCAAAAGTTTTTCTTGTGTTTCCTGAAGTCTCTACAAAGTGATACTGTCAGTTTTTCTTCACCCACTGAAGCCGAACTACACTTAAAACTCATGATAATCATCACACAACTCCACAGGCTGGTATCACTTTCACTTCTGATGTTGATGCTCTCTGCAGCATTGGACTGCAGCCCTTTTCAGACATGAGATACATAACATTGCTGCTTTCATCCATCTGTTAAAACCCACTCTTCAGCTTCAGCCCCACCGCAGCCCTGAACTGGATAAGTGGTTAAGAAAATCGTTGCTTGCTTTGATTCAGGTGTGCAAAGTATGGCCCTTTACCTAAGTCAGTATGGCACTGTAAAAAAAAAAAAAAAAAAAGCTGCACACAAAGTGATGGCCTTCTGTAATTCAGATTTAGGCCATTTTTATTTTTAATGTTCCTCACAGCTTCAGACAAACACTAATGAAACAAACCATGGTACCACGTGAGACATTTTATAGTACATCACATGAGCTTTCTTAAGTTGGGGGTTTTATTTTAACAGTGGCTTTGATTAATAGAGATGCTATCCAAACACACGCTAGTAAAATTTGGTAAACAGATCAGACAACTCTTAAACTGTAGCTCATAAGTAGCATCTCGCTTGTCAGGATGATCAGTTGAGCCTGTCTCCATGTTGGGGCTAATTTATCCATAGAAATGAAGGTGTCACTGCTGTACCACATGCTTGAATGCGTGCAGCCAATGACCCTCCAAGCCAGGGACAGCCAGACACCTAGTGCCCGAAGAGTCACGGCTGGAACACACAGGCAGCCAAAGTAAAAACAGAAGATGAGTTTTTATTTGGCTGAATTACCACAAAAACTAAGTCCACCAGAAACAAAATCCAACTCGGGCATAAGGACATCCAACCAAAAAAAACAAAATCCAAAAAAAAAAAAAAAAAAAAAAAAAAAAAAAAAAAAAAAAAAAAAAGAACAGAAATGAGGAGTAAAAGTCACACATGAGAAAACACAACAGGAAACACAGACAAACAATCTGACCAGGACAAAGACAGAGACAGGGCTATTTATACACCTAGCTTGATTAGGGAATGACCAGCAGTAGTTTAACGAAACAAAGGTGAAAGCAATCACACACAGGTGAGGACAATTAGGACAATTACAAGGAGACAGACAGGACATAAAAGAAAACAAACCTTCAAAGTAAAACAGGAAATAACCAGAGGAGACATGAATACTAACACTTAACAAGTACGAGACAAGGAAACAACCCCAAAGAAAACACACTGAACATTGAGACAAGAAGACTCACATTAAACATGAAGACAGAGAGCAGGGGACACTGGAGGACAAAGACAGAAAGACGAGACAGAGGGAAGAACAGACAAACACTGAGGGAACTTAAACTAAGACATAAACCAAAACACAGGATTGAAAAACTGAAACAATAACAAAGTAAAACCAGGAATCAAAGACTCAAAGATGCCACAGGAAGTAACATCATCTGCTAGAATAAAGAAATCAACACGGGAGCCCAGACATCCAATAAATACAGAGAATAACAAAGAAACCTGAACAGAAGCCCAAACTCAAATATATTCACCAAGAATTCAGAACTCAAAAACAACAAAAACCCAAGGACCATGATGGAGAGGAAAGACTTCTCCAGTCAGTGAAAGCAGCAAAACTCAAATTATTTTTCATTAATCTGACCTGTCACAGACCCTCTTCATAGAATTAAAAGACATTAGTAAAAAGTTGTATTGTATAAACATTTTAATATGTAATCAATGTGAAATCGTACAGTGAATGACGGAAAACTGAACATACATGAAAGTTGTTTCTGGCGAGGTCTGTGTGCAGCTGTGTGGACTGTCTGAGATCCTGTACACGACCTCAAGCTTCTCGATGAAAGATTTAGACCGAGTGCGATGTCGTGCATGCCATTACAAGACACTGTGCAGAACTGTGATTTGGGGTTGGAGATAACAGGGAACTTTAATCCTCTATCACCCCCTTTTCTCTCTGTTCATAATGTTCTCACTGCCATCATAATCTTTAGATTTGATCTGGAATCAGATTTTATGCCCCACCTCCCTCCGTCATGTTAATCCCGTCCTTCTCTGTCTGCAGGTTATTTCGACGCCCACGCTCTCGCCCTGGATTTCCTGTCTCTGGGGTTCAGGGAGTGCGTGACGGAGGTTTCCCGCTACCTGAGTGCCATGGAGGGCCTGGACTCCAGTGACCCGCTGCGCTCCCGCCTTCTATCCCACCTCACCTCCTGTGCCTCCCAGCGTGACGCCGCCGCCCTGACAGCTGCATCCCATTCACCACATCACCACCACCACCACCACCACCAGCAGCCCCACCCCGTGCCTTACCCGTTACACCCCCACCACTGGGCCGCCGCTGTGGCCGCCTTTCGTCCTCTGCCGTACGGACTGAGCGGGCTTCCTGTTTCTCCGGACGCTGGAGGAGGTGGAGCCTCCCAGCGCGGTGTGGTCTCCTCCTCCTTTTCCTCCCATGCAGGCTCCACCTCTTCCTCACCTTCCTCCTCCTCTTCATCATCTCTCGTGCTCCCCTGTGCCCCTGCCCCTCTCACTTCCTCCCTCCTCTCCCTCTCAGCGTCGTTTCCTATCGCCCTTCATGGAGGTGTCCCCATCCTTCCTCCCTCCTCCTTCACCTCCTCTGCTGCCAGTCCTCCCATTTCCTCCTCCTCCTCTTCCTCGCAGACTCCTCACAGCAGCAGCAGTAAACCCTACAGGCCGTGGGGGACTGAGGTCGGAGCTTTCTGACTTCCTGCTGCTCACTAACCTCAACCGATGGTTTAACAGCCTGGAAACACTTTTACCACCACGACCGGTTTTAACAACTAGTTTTATTAACTTTCTAATCTTTGGGATTGTTTTTGACTGACTTCCACCTGCTGCTTTTACAAACTGGTTGTTTTAAAACTTAAAAAAATGCCCCGAAAGCAGAAATGTGTGATTTGTCCTCAGCTGCTTCACATGAGGTTTATTCTACTTAGATAAACATCTAACATTGTTTAACCTCAATAAGTCAAGTGATAGTCGATATTTTTATGATAAATTTACCTCAACCCCACATATACAATCTCACTTGCTCAAATACTCATCAGATGTGGATCAATCCCCTGCTGAAAGTAGGTCCCAACAAATGCTCAGTTTCCTCCTGTTTCAGAGAATTAATCAGGCTTTTAAAAATAAAACTTAATTTTTGTTTGTATAGGCTTACATCATCGATAAGAACCAGAGGCCTTAAAGCTGAAGTAGGGAACTACCAACACATTCTCATCTCATAATGCTGTTTTTTCTGATGCTGCCTGTGTCTCGCCGTTATGCACAAAGTGTATTTTTGTATCAGTGCTTTGATGCGCCTGCTGCAGCTATGGTCCACATCCGGAGGCTACAGGGAAGGTGGAGGTGGTCGAAAGTCTGAGGTTTATCATCCAGCAGACCGTGGTTTATGTCTCATTTGGACCTTTGTGTTTTTCACTTTGTTTTGCTGTTGTTTCACTCAGTGAAACTCACTCACTTTTACACTTTTTACTTCTGCTTTCTCTTGCTGGTTCGGTTTAAGAAAAGATTGTGGTTTGGTTTACTTTCACAACACGTGGAACCCTGCACGCTGAAAAATGACTCACTCCACTGTAAGGTACACATTGTGTATCAGTGAGACACTCCACCAGCTTTGACAAAACAGCATTATTACACACCCCTCAAACTCAAGTGTCCCAGCTGGACCAGGACACCTGAGTTTGAGTCTCACCTGGGACCACCGGGACACTGGTTAGTGTTAGAAAAAGAAATAATGGTTTCGGTTCAGCAGCATCCTTACAGCATTAAGCATATTAGAAAGCTCAGTCTAAAGGTGATAACACTTACATGTGACTGAGCACACGGTTACTGCGCACAATCAGCCTTTCCTGTTGTTTCCTGGGGGAGGACAGAGGACACTGAAAGGTGGGGATGGGAGAGGAGATTTAATGACAATGAAAATATTGACTAACACCAGCATCCTCTAAAACAAACCTGACAAAAAGTGATGACCCAAAGTCGCCTCTAATATCAGTTCTCATGTTTAAGCCGACTAACAAGAATGGATATTTGTCGTGGTTTTTGATTGATTTCATGGAGAATCTGTGAAGTGAGATAAAAAAATGTTCCCAAACAGACTTCAGAAAGCTGAATATTAAATAAATAATATTGCTGTTTGATTATATTAAACCTTTTTTAATGTCTATGGTAAACTGTCACTGAATTTTGAACCAAATATCACTGATGCCCTGTGTGCCTTTGTACAAATAAAGAAGACTAAAGAGTGTTGCTGCTGTAATGAAAAGTCCAGCCGTAACCGTGTTTTTCTTTTGTGATATTTATATTTAAATCATGAACTGAGCTCTTCATTCAGTCTGCTGCATCTTAAAACAGTCAATCTATCATAAAATCTGCATTATTGAAGTGTTTCAGGTGTAGCTGATGTTGTCAGAAAGGTGATTTTTCCACTTCATCAAAGGTGGTAGTGGTGTACTGAACCTTTATAATAAAAAGTGCTCCTAATATTTTGGCACCCTCATGTATGTTAATATGGTGGACAAAAATATTCAGAAATGCAGTTACTATGAGGAGTTTATGGCTTTGGTTTTTTGATTGTTTTTTTTTTTGTTGTTGTTTTGTTTTGTTGTTTTTTTTGCATCAAATGCATCCAAGTGTTTCACTCAACAATAAAGATACTCTGTGACTATAAAAAGTCCAGAAAAAAATCTAAACTGCAGCAAAATGCTCAAAAAAATACCACAAGAAACCAAAATTATTGAAAGAAACAAAGAAAAATGGCCTCAAAGACACAACAGGTTCACAAGAACTTCCAAGTAACCCAAAGAGAGCAAAAAAAAATACCAAGATCACACAGAAATGACCAAAAACACAATGACAAACACGTCAGAGTTGCAAAATGATGGCGAGAAGCTACTAAGAGAAAATTACCACACTTACTTAACAGGAAGAGACACAAATATTCAACAACAAAGAGACAAAAAAAAAAAACCCAGAAGAAACAACACAAAATTTCTTTCTTCTTTCTTTTCAAGCTTTTAATCAAGTCACATGATCTTCCTCAGAAGCTGGAGTTGAGGAAGATCATGTGACCGAAAGCTCCAAAACGGCATGTTTACTCAACATGATCAAATCAGTCTGGAAAGCTCCATGTTTTTACCTCGGTATTTTGGTGTGTGTGATCAACCACACTGCATTCACAAACACACATTTTTCCTTCTTGCACTTTGCCTTCATCTTGCAGTTGATTCCCTGTTGCAGCCGGTAAATCCTCCCAGAGAAGAAAACAGCGTCACTTCCAGCTGAATGGAGGATTAAAGGCTGACAGGCATGGGAACGGCTCCGCAGGCCGTAAATCCGCCCCGGTCAGCCGACACGGTTCTCACGCCGGGACGCCGCTTTGAAGTGACCGGTGGTAAATTAGGTGACATGAGCCGCTCAGTTCACGCTTTGCATACACACACAGACTGAACAGATACCAAGAGGACAGAAACTGAATGAGACACATTAAGCTGGGGGAGGAAACGAGAGGTCAATAGAAAGCTTCACCAGCCAGCCACTAAAATGACAGCTAATAACACACAATAAGTACTTAAAAACTGATAACATATTTATAAACTATTGATGAAGGGTTTATAACCTGTAGTTAATGGTTAATTAATCATTTACTCATATTGCTTTATACATTTGTTAATAAGAACATTTGGATTGCCACTAAATTTGTAACAAAAACCCTCTTTGATCATGACTCTTTCGTGTTTGAAGAAGAGCAAATCAAGGGACCAGATCACCCTGCCCGGGACAGGGTAAACGGGGCCCCACCCTGGAACCAGGCCTGGGGAGGGAGCTCGAGGGAGAGTGCCTGGTGGCAATGTGTGTCGGGCGGCAGTCAGGGGCGGAGGCCCTGGCGGTCTGACCCCCGCCTATCGAGGCTGGCTATTGGGACATGGAATGTCACCTCTCTGCTGGGGAAGGAGCCTGAGCTAGTGCGTGAGGTTGAGAGATACCGGCTAGATATAATTGGGCTCGCCTCAACGCACAGCTTGGGCTCTGGAACCAGTCTCTGTTGTTGGACTTCTGCTGTCAATAACAAACACCATGTTCGAACATAAGGGTGCCCATAAGTGCATTTGGCACCAGTACACCCTAAGTTGCAGGTCAATGATAGATTTTGTAATCGTATCATCTGATCTGAGGCCGTATGTTCTGGACACTCGGATGAAGAGAGGAGCCAAGCTGTCAACTGATCACCACTTGGTGGTGAGTTGGTTCAGGTTGCGGGGGAGGATGCTGGGTAGGCTTGGCGCACCTAAACGTCTAGTGAGGGTGCGCTGGGAGTGCCTGGCAGAGGCCCCAGTCCATCAGGTCTTAAACTCCCACCTCCGGCAGAACTTTGACAGCATTCCGAGGGAGGATGGGGACATTGAGTCCGAATGGACCATGTTCCGTACCTCCATTGTTGAGGCTGCTGCTTGGAATTGCGGCCGCAAGGTGGTTGTTGCCTGTTGTGGTGGTAACCCCCGAACCAGATGGTGGACACCGGAGGTGAAGGGAGCCATCAAGTTGAAGAAGGAGTCCTATCGGGCTTGGTTAGCCTGTGGGACTCTGGAGGCAGCTGACAGGTACCGGCAGGCTAAGCGGAGCGCAGCTCTGGGAGTAACTGAAGCAAAAAGGAGGGGAAAGCGGTGCTCCACTCACACGGTATATAGTGTGGGCGGGGTGCTGCTGACTTCAACTGAGGATATAGGCGGTCGGTGGAAGGAATACTTCGAGGATCCCACCTTCCGTAGAGGCAGCAGGGTCTGGGGACGAGGGGGACGACTCGTTCATCACTGGGGGCGAGGTCACTGAGGTAGTGAAACAGCTCCTTGGTGGCAGGGCCCCTGGGGTGGATGAGATTCGCCCTGAGTTCCTTAAGGCCCTGGATGTTGTAGGGCTGTCTTGGTTGACACACCTCTGCAACATCGCGTGGAAATCTGGGGCGGTGCCTCTGGATTGGCAGACTGGGGTGGTGGTTCCCATCTTTAAGAAGGGGGACCGGAGGGTGTGCTCCAACTATAGGGGGATCACACTACTAAGCCTCCCTGGGAAGGTCTATGCCAGGGTACTGGAAAGGAGAATTCATCCGTTAGTCGAACCTCGGATTCAGGAGGAAC